>QAOC01034727.1:0-11953 GCA_003255005.1 Begonia fuchsioides | reverse complement strand
ATTTTTTTGCTTCCAAGAATAAACTACTCACAAGTTGTAACATTATAATGCGTTTTCTTTTTAATTAAAGAATGTGTTTTTAAATACTTATCTGAAAACCGTGTCACAAACTTGTGGTTTGACCTCTAGAATGGACAAAAATGTATTTTAATTATTTTAGAGATCGATCAATTGTTCATCTTATACCAAAGTTTTGAAAATCGATAGATGGAATTTGAAATTCAATTACAAATCAACCTCGTGTTTAGAAATGAAGTAGTTAAAAACATTTTATTAAATGAAACTTGCGACGTACACGAGTGCTCGATAAAACTTCGATCGATAAAAAAATTGTTAAAACCCTAATTATGTGCATAACCTTGCATGTTATATTCTAAATTACATTCTATTTTTTAATTTTTAAAAAAAATAGAAGTTTAGGGCAAGAAAAAGAAATATGAATAATAATACTAACATTCTAAAAAAAAGTGGTGAAAACTCAAGGTGAATTCAGGACGAGTTTTGATAGAAAATGGATATGATCCGATGAAATGGATTTGGTTTAATAAAATTAATTATGCACTAAAATCAAGTGATTAGTCGATCCAATCTAAATCTGACTCAAATTCTCATTGATTTCAATTTGAGTTCACATTCAGTCTCGTAATATTCAAATTCATCAATTATGGACTTAAATCAACTGAAAAATTAATTATTTCCTTATATTTTTTTGGATTTGGTTGGTATTTTGCAATTGATCAATCGATTCTTATAAAATTATATGTAAACTCAATCTAATCGTAAATTCAATCCTGATCAAAGCTAAAATTTTAAATTATTTTTTAATTTAAGTTCACATCAATTTTCTTAACTTTAAAATGAATCAGATCCGATCTAACTTTAATAATCAATTTGAATTGATTGAGTAGATCTATACTTCCTCCCACAGAAGAGCTTTGGTCTTATCTAAAGAACGAAATGAATATGCATGTTTTACAAAACCACGCTCATGTTATGCATGTCACTTTATACGATTTCTTACTGAGCCTTAAGCTCATTAGAATAAGCTTTGTGATGTAGGTGATGAAAACGAAGGTGAAGAACTTAGTTTTCACCACATGATGTGATGCACTGTTAACCGACGACCCGTGTGAATGAACAAAAGAAAGAAGTTTTGATGTATTTTGAAAGTAGTATGTTTTAAGATTTGTTTTGTGAAATGTTAATTACATATGTAAACTAACCCTATGTATGAATAAGCACATTTTGGAAATGCGTTTTGAATTATAGTAACAATGAGTTTGCTATTTACTTAATGACTTCCTCTTTGTTTTTAAGAAAACGATTTATACAAATTCGTGATTTCAAGGAAAAGAAAACAATTTTACCACGGCTTTTTAGTATTTTTTTTATATAAAAAAAATGGGATGTGTAACACTAAAAATATTAGAACCCTAAAAACCGTACAACCCCAGAAACTCTACAACCCCAGAAACTCTACAACCCTAGAAACACTAGAAATCAGGATCTTAGAACCCTACAAACCCAAAAACTCTAAAAAAGCAAGAATCCTCAACACCCTAGAACTTTAGAGACCCTAGGACCCTAGAAATTATAAAGCCCTAAAAGTCTAAGAACAATAAAAATCCTAGAACCCCTAGAAACCATGGAAATCCTAGAACCCTAGAAACCATAGAAACCCTATAACCCTAGAACCATATACTCCTAGAACTATAAAAACCCTAGAATCCGTAGAAACCATAGAAACCCTAGAACCCTAGAAACCCAAGTAGCATAGAAACCCTAGAACCCTAGAATCCTAGTTACCTAGAACCCTAGAAAAGCTGAAACCCTAGAAACCATAGAACTTTAAAAACCTTTAGAACCCTATAACACTTACCCTAGAACACTAGAGACCCTAAAACAACAAGAACCCTAGAAGCCAAACAACCATAGAAACCCAAGAACCCTAGAAACCCTAAAACTCTAGAATACTAAAACCCTAGAAATGCTAAAACATCAAAAAAGTTAGAACACTAAAAACCCTACAAGCCTAGAAGCCCTAGAACCCTAGAAACCACAGAAACCATAGAACCCTATAATCATAGAACCCTAAAACCCTAGAAACCATAGAACTCTAGTGACACGCTCCAAGAGTGGTGGAGGTGTTTGGGAAAGGAGAGGGATAAACAGCCACGGCCAAAGGCCAACCCGAGAGGAAAAACCAAGAAACAGAGGAGGGTGTTTGCTCTGTCACAACTTCAATTGCAAACGGGCTTTAAGTCCGAAACTTAGGGGACATCAAGTTCAAGTATTAAAATCAATCTAGTCCCAAATTTCAGACCAAACGCACGTGGGGATTTTAAGTTGGCACGGGGACACTTTTCAGTGTACAGTCAAACACCAAACAGTACCCACTATGGCTGGAAATAGGGTAGGTTGGTTAATGCACAACTCCCAATTGGGAAGAGCTGTGCACACGAAATTTGAGGGAAAAACCTCACACAAGAAGAGAGGAAGATCTCAGTAAAAAAAAAGGGATGAATCACATGAGTGAAACAAAAATGGACACGGAATACAAGTTGAGGACCTTTGAGGGTTCTCGGGTGGACAGATTTGCAACAAACTGACACAAATGGTCAAATGGCCGGTTATGGATGAAAGCTATGGGAATTCCAGAATTAACCTGAGGTCATGCAAGATGGAGGAATGCCGAACCAAGGCTGGAGGTTGCTAGCACAACTTCACCGCCCTTGGAGATCGCTCAAATCGGATATTACTCAAAGATTTGGCAAGGCTGGAGGCTGCTAGCACAACTTCACCGCCCTTGGAGATCGCTCAAATCGGATATTACTCAAAGATTTGGACAAATTGCTGAGAGAGAAAATGGAGCTTCAAGCTTCAAGTTTTTTTTCAACAAACATTTTCTGCCTACAAAATACGTGAGGGAAGAGTTTCATACCCTCCCAACTTACAACAAAAGACAAAATTAGACACTAGCCTATTTTAGGAACTAATGAGTGGCTAAAATAGGAGTTTGGTGGATAGAGGGCCCATCAACAACTTGCCTCCTACTCCAGCAACTTTTGGCCCTAAACCCCGACCAAGTTGCATTACAAATCACAAATTTACTTACGAAAAAAAAAAGGTTTTCCCTAAGTCCCAACAACTTTAAACTACATAAAGCATATATATATATATATGTGTATTTGATCACGTGATGACCAAGCAGCCCTCCCCTTGCTATAATATTCTCAAGTTAGAATGAAGAATGTCACAGAGAGCAATCCACTAGGTCACGGCTTGGTGCACCCTCGGGTAGGATGCTTCAGAAGGAGGAGCCTTTGGTAATTCGGTGGTTGTCACCCCACTTCATGCTCCCATTGTAGGCAATGCTTGGGGAGCTCTTTGTCAATAGAAGTGGGAGCATCTAAGAGGCTACTTGGAGGTAATATTGTCGCTGCAAAATCAACAAACAAATTAGAAGCCCGCCTTGCAAGGCTGCGGGTCACCAAGCCTTCCGATGGGTGGGGTGCTCGGGCACATCATCTAGGAACCCTAAAACACTAGAAACCCTAGAACTCTAGGAACCCTAAAACACTAGAAACCATTGAACTCTAGAATCCTAGAACCCTAGGAAACCCCATAAACCCTAAAAACTGTGGAACTTTAAAATTCCAAGAACCCTAGATCACGAAAAACCCTAAAACTAGATTCTTACAACCCTAGTACATTTACATCCCCAAAACTCTTGAAATCCTAGAACCCTAGAAACCCTAGAACCCTAGAAACCCTAGAACCCTACAAACTTAAGAATCCTAGAAACCTTAAAACCCTAGAAAATCCAAGAACTCTAGAATCTTAAAATGCTAGAACCCTTAAAAAAGCTAGAACCCTCAAAATCCTAGAAACCCTAAAACACTAGAACCTAAGAACCTTAAAAGCCTTAGAAACCCTAGAACCCTAGAAACTCTAGAAATGCTAAAAACCTTATAAAGCATAGAACACTAGAATCTTAGAACCATAAACCCTAGATGTAATACCAAAAAAGAAATTGGCTTACTTTTAGGTAAATTAAGATAAATAATGAAATGCAAAGGATGAAAAAGCTAGGTTAGACAATCAGCATAAACTTGATAGGTGGGTTAAATTACACTTGATGTTTTAAGAATATGTCACCTCCACCTTACATTTCTTCCTTAATCAATTATATAATTTGAATAAAGTTTTATCAAAGAATATTATTAGATGTAAATTCTGATTTTATAATTTAAAGTAGTAAAGCAATAAGAAATTGCCACATGTCACTAATTAGATTAGTGACTAATTTTGATTAAGATGTAATTTGTGAGTGATTGAAGGGTAATTAAGGTTTACTAATCATGATTAATTAAGTAAATCTTAAGCATTAGCTTAGTACTAATCAAGATTGCTAAGTATGTTTTCAAGACAATAATTAAGGTATTTTAGCAATTAAATGGATAAAGAAAGATAAAATAGTAAACATAATAGGATAAGTTGGATTAAAATGTAAATTCATAATCAAATCTATCTAAAAGAGGGGAGAAACGGCAGAGTATCAGCCATTTTCGTGGCTGTAGAAAGAGAAAGGAAGAAAGAAGATGAAAATGGAGAATTGAGCTTTAGTGAGAGAAAGTAGAAAATTGAAGGAAAAGGGGAGAATTGGTCTCCAAGACCTTAATAAGGAATGTTCATCTCATCAAGAGGAATCTATTGAGCGAAGAATCATGAGGTAATATTTATGTTATGCATGGATTAGATTAATCGTGGTTAAGGATAGGATAGGTAAAGAATAATTGTGGTTTTTAGAGAATTTATTGATGGTATGACGATTAGCTATATTGAGAGCATGAAACTCAGAGGTTATGTTGTATTGTTCTGTAAAAATGATATATAATCATGTTATAGTTGCTTAGGTGTGGATATATATATGAAAGATAAATACATTAGTTCATATTTGTCCATGTTGTACAAAAGTGGTTAAAAACTGGAAAATTTGTCAAGTTTTAGGTTTTGTATTCAAAACTTAAGTTTGACTAATCCACTGGCCAAGGCCTTTTACCAAGTGCAAATAGACACCTTCGTAAAGATTTGCGCTTTGGAATGAAGACATTTAGAGTTGTATATAATAAGTTATGATACTTTGAAGTTGCTGCAAAACAGTGAATAGTATTTTGGGTTACGATTAATAGTTGTTTTATTTATAGGTCGTGAAGTGATTAAAAGGTGTTGATTATGTGTTTCCTAATTGCTAAAGACCTAAGGTAAGTAATGCTATGTTTGTGTTTTGCCTCCTTGGGCCTACACCATGAAGTGTTAGGTTATGCTTGTTTGTTATGACATGAATTGTCTAATGATGAGATAGAGTATGTTGAATGATGGTAATTAGCTCAAAGATATTTTTGAAGTAATAAGTATGATTGATTTATGAATGTCACGTTTTTAGATAACATGTTTCAATTATGTTAATATCACAAAGATTTGGTTTATGTCAAAATGGAATAAGTATATGCCCCTAGCAATTGTGAAGTAGTTAAGCTAATGTAACTTACGAAATGTTATTGGCATTGATATTTTATATGATGTGATGAATTATTATGTTTTTTTTTAGGTAGTCTCTAATATTTTGCGTTGAATAATCTCTTAACTTTATGTGAGTTGTCGTGTAGGGGCTCAATCTACAACTCCAACATTTGGGAGCACTACTTTTGGTCAGCAAGCTTTTGGCAGTCAACGTGGAGGCACAAGAATATGAAACAGAATATGAAAATGGTTCATTCGGGTTGAGCTCGAATAACCAACGAAAGATGAAGATAAAAGAAAGAAAGAGAAAGTTAAGTAAATGTCATTGTGAAGGGGTTTGAGTTGGCTGTACCCTTAGGTGGACTCAAGTTTGTGGTCTCTCAACCCTTGGAATTGAGTTGGTGGTCCCCTTAGGTGGACTCAAGTTTGTGGTCTCTCGTTCCTTGCGAGGAAGCCCCAATGATAAGGATGCATGAAAATTAAAGTAAAGAAAGACCCTAAATGAAAAGAAAAGAAAATATTTTACAAATTCTTATCATGTTTGCATTCCTACATTTCATACTTTACTTACTGAGCACCAGACTCATAGATGAACTTTGTGGTGTAGGTGATGCTAACTGTCAGTTGACAAAGTGCTCCCATGACTGTGGCTATTAGAACGATGTTGTCTAAGCAATGAACGAGAGGATTTTTATTTAATGTATTTTAGAACGATCATGCAATCATGTATTCTTCCAAAAGAGATTTAAATTATAAATGCGTTTCAAAGTCTTCCGCTGCTACATTTTACAAATGCATGATCGTAAACGAAAAATTTTATCATCTTTTATGAAAAGCAAAGTTTACGAAACAGTACGCTACAGGGCGTTACACTAGAACCCTTGAAAAGCTAAATTCCAAAAATCCTAGAACCCTAGAAACCCTAAAATCCTAAAAACCCTAAAACCGTAGAAACCCTAGAACCCTAAAAAAGCTAGAGCCCTAGAAATCCTAGAACACCTAGAAATCCTACAAACCACAGAACAATAAAAACACTAAAACGCTAGAAAACCAAGAAACCATAGAACACTAGAATACGAGAAACCCTAGAACTCTAGAAATCCTAAAAACTCTTAAAATTCTAGAACCCTAGAATCAATAGAAACCATAGAACCATAGAAACCCTAGAAACTCAGAACCTTAGAACCCTAGAAATCCTAGAAACACTAGAAACACTAGAACCCTAGGAATAGAACCAAAGAAACCCTAGAAACCATGGAAAGCTAACACCTTAAAAAAGCTAAACCCTAGAAACCCTAGAATGCTATAAACCCTATAACTCTAGAATACTTGAAACCCTAAAATCCTAGTACCGTAGAGACAATAGAAACCCTAGAAACCCTAAGATCCTAGAAACCATAGAACTCTAGAATCCTAGAAACCTAGGAAACCCTAGAAACCTTATAACCATAGAAACCATAGAAACTTTAGAAACCATAGAACCATAGAACTTTAAAAACTCGTAGATCCCCAGAAAGCCTGCAACCCTAGAATCCTAGAACCCTAAAACCCTAGAATTCTAAAAACCCTAGAATCATAGAACACTAGAAACCCTAGAATCCTAGAACCCTAAAACAATATAAATCCCATAACCCTAGAACCCTACAAATCCTAGAACCCTACAAACAATAGAACCCTAGAAACCTTAAAACCCTAGAAACCCTTGAAGCCTAGAATCCTCGAACCCTCAAAACCCTAGATACCCTAGTACTCTAAAAAATCTAGATCCCACGAAACCCTAAAACCCTAGAAATGCTAGAAACCACAGAGCACTAAAAACCCTAGGATGATAAAAAAACCAAGAAATCGTAGAACCCTAAAACTTGAGAAATCTTAGAACAATAGAATCCCTTAAACCCTACAATCCATAAAAAACCCTAGAATCCTAGAAAACCTAGAAACCTTAGAATAACTAAAATCTTGAAATCTATAGAACCCAAGAAACCATAGAAATCCTAGAAACCTAGAACCCCTGAATCTTTAAAACGCCTAATGAAGATTAACTTGAAAATCTAATGAACTGCAACCGCGAGAAATGTGCAAACTCTAATGGAGTGTACACCCATTTAAAAACTATTGTACACCAAGTTTAACCAGTAGCATTCACCATGCCCCTAGATTGTGGTGTAAGGTTTTAAATAAAAACCCAAAAACTAATTTCTTTGGAACACATATCAAGATAACAAAAAATGCACCCTTAACAAAAAAGGAAAAGCTTAAACAACTAGATAACGAGCCAAAAATTGACTCTTTCTTTCTCATTTTTTATATTCATCAAAATAGATAGTTTAATAAATTGTGACTGGAGAACACTAGAACCTTAGAAACCCTAGAATCCTAGAAACGGTAGCAATCTAAAACCTTAGAAACATTAGCAAAACCCTAGAATCATAGAAAAGCTAAAACCCTAGAAACCCTAGAATTCTAGAACACTAGAAACCCTAGAACCTGAGAACCCTAAAAACCCTTGAATCCTAAACCCTTAAACTCTAAAAGCCCTAGAATTGCTAGAACTCTACAATCCTAGAACGCTTGAAAGTGTAGAACCATAGAACCCTAAAAAACCTAGAGCCTACAAAACCCTAAAACCCTAAAAACACTAGAAACCACAAGACACTAAAAACCCTAGGATATTTGGATACCTAAAAACCATAGAAACCCTAGAACACTAGAACCTGAGAAACCATAAAACCCTTGAACCCAAGAACACTACAATTCTAGAACCCTAGAACCTTAGAACCCTAGAGTCCATAACACCCTGGAATCGTAGAAAACCTAGAAACCTTAGAATCGTAGAACCAGTAGAAACCTTAAAAACCATAGAACCCAAGAAACCTTAAAAACCCTAAAACTCTTAAAAACCTAGAACTCCTATATCTCTAGAACACTAGAAACCCTAATGAACAGTAACTTAACACCCTAATGAACAGTATTTGCGAGAAACGTGCCAACCCGAAATGAATTGTACACTGATTTAAAAACTATTGTCCACCAAGTTTAACCCTTAGGGTTCAACTTTCCCCTAGTAAGTGTTGTAGGGATTTAAAATAAAAACTCAAAACTAATNTAAAACCCTAGAAAAGTTAAAACCTTAGAATCTGTACATTCTAAAACCCTAGAGCCCAAGAAACTCGAGTAAACCCAGAACACTAAATACCATAGGACGCAAGAAACCCTAGAACCCAAGAAAATCTAAAAACCTATAACCCCTAAATCCCTAGAACCCTAGAACCCTAGAAACCCTAATGAATAGTAACTTGAAACCTTTATGAAAAGTAACCTCGAGAAATGTGCAAACTCTAAATGAACAGCACACCTTTTTACGCAAAGGGTTCACCTTTCCCGTTGTTTGTGGTGTAGGATTTTAAAAGAGAAACTCGAAAATTAATTTCTTTGGAACACATATCATCCTAATGAAGAAATGGACTCCTTAAAAAAGCGAAAGCACAAAAAACTAGAAAGCCTAACGCACCAAAAAATCAACCCTTTTTTTGCATTTTACAATTCATTAAAAAAAGGTAGTTCAAGGAACAGTAACGCAAGAACACTAGAACCATACAAAACCCTAAAATCCGAGAAACCTTAGAACCCTAGCACCCTAGAAACCCCCTATATTCTTAAAACCCTAGAAACAAACCTTAGAACACTAGAACGCTAGAAACTAGAGAACCCTAGAAACCATAAAAACCTTAGAAACTCTAGAAACCCTAGACAACTAGAACCCTTAAACCATAAAAAACCTAAAACCCTAAAAATGAATAAATTCTAAAAACCCTAGAACACTAGAAACCCTACAATCCTAGAACCGTAGAACATGAAAAACCATAGAATCTTCAAAACCCTAAAACACTAAATCCTATAACCTTAGAAACACTGGAATCCTAGAACCTAGAAACCCTAGAACCCTAGAAACCATAAAACCCTAGAAACCTTAAAATTCTAGAAACCCTAGAGCTTTAAAATCCTAGAACCCTAAAAACCCTAGAAACCCTAATACCATAAAAAAGCTAGATTCCTTGAAACCCTAGAATTCAAGAACCCAAGCACACTAAAACCGTAGGATTCTAGCAAACCTAGCAACCCAAGGACCCAACCCGAAAACCCTAGAACTTAAGGAACCTAGAACCCCTTAATTGCTAAAGCCCTAAAAACACTAATATTCAGTAACCTCGAGAAATGTGCAACCCATAAATAAAGGGTACAACCTTTTAACAACTACTATACACTAAGTTTATGTCACATCTCATTTTCATACTTGCTTTTTATGCATAAGAAAATACTATTTTAACACATTTTACAAAAACTACAGCGGAAGACTTAATGAAAGTTAAATCCATGAGCACGGATTAGAGCCCAATAAATCAAAGGAGAGGTTGGTCCAACAATGGAGGTTTGCTAGTTCGCCACTTGGAGATTTTTTTGCTTGTTTAGAGTACTTGTAAATTGTAATTATTCTAGTAGCTTGAAATGATGTATAGTGGTTGGTTCGGTTTGGATCAATTTGCTGGAAATTGGTTCGGATTGGACCAATTTATGCTTCCCATGAAGTTTGAGTTTGTAAAGTCTTTTAGACGTGGTTTAGGTCTAGGGAGTGTTTGAGTTGGGAGGCAAGTTGAAGGTGGGCCCCTTTTTCCCACCTCCCTCATACTTAGCCACTCATGAGTCCTAAATTTAGGTTTTTAATTGTTCTTGTCTTTTGTGTAAGTTCTAGGGGGTATGAATCCCTCCTCCAATGTCTAATGAAGGTAAAAAAGAATTTGGTAAATTGCAGAAGCTTGAAGCTCTCTCAATCCTTCCCTTTTCTCACGGCAAGATTAGATTTTGGTGAGTAATATCCATAATCTTTTTTTGTCTTTGGCATTGGTGTCTTGCTAGAGCCACTTAGCCTTTATTCCAACCTTCCTCCACACTTTTTTTGGGTCAAGGTAAGCTTGGAAATCACATAGCCATCTTTCCATTTGTTTGTTTGAGAATTAGTGTTGTCCTTGTTGGTTGCTGCCGGTTGTATTTTTAACCTAATTCCAG
Source organism: Begonia fuchsioides (assembly GCA_003255005.1). Taxonomy (NCBI): domain Eukaryota; kingdom Viridiplantae; phylum Streptophyta; class Magnoliopsida; order Cucurbitales; family Begoniaceae; genus Begonia; species Begonia fuchsioides. Next base: position 1,366 of record QAOC01034727.1, on the reverse strand, counting down.
TTTGTGTCCTAAAAGTGCCCTCTGTGTAAACTTCTGTTTCCAGTGTGCTAATGTCCTAAAATTTGGGCTGGGAATTCCTCTTTCATGTCTTGAGATATTTTATTTGTCATTACATTCCCTGTTTCTCCTATCTAAAAGTGGTGCATGCATTTTTCTTCCTTCCTTCTTCCGAACTCCTGAAATCTGACAGTTCTGTCGACCAAAATTCAATCTCTCATAACTTTTAAACTACCCGCTTGATTCCCCCCAAACACTCACCATTTTATTCCCCTTCCATAGAGAAAGTTTTATCCCAATTTTCTCTTTCCCAACTTGTCTGTATTTGGAGTTGTGCAGAGGTTTTCTCTTCACCTACTGCACTGTCAAAACCCTTGTTGTCCACTTGTGCATCTAAAAGTGACCTCGTGCCATTTTATGTTCCTCACGTGCTACCCCTCTGAAATTTTGACCAAAGTTGGTCCATGCCCTAAAGTCTAAGTCCACAAAAATTTTAATCCAAACGCACGCATGCATTTGGAGTTCCATTGGACTCATTCCCCTGTTTTTGCATTCCTTCATTGACTCTCTGCAGATTACCATTCCTCCTACCTCTATCGACACCTTCGCATCCTTTGGAGCGTGTCATAAAGGAAAGATTGTTTTTGTTTACTTAAGGACATAAGAAGGCATTGTCTGCCATTTTTCCTTCCATCCACGATTTCTCCTCCATTTCTCTCTCGGTTTCACACCTTAACTCAAGGGAGAGTGAGATTTAGGTATAGAAGAGATATTGTGAGAGAAAAGTGTGAGAAAGTGAGTTATCTCAAGAAAGGTGAGGTGGAAAACTCTGAAGCTTTCGTGGAGGCTGAAGTTCAAGGTATTTTTCTATCTTTTAAAGTTCTCATAAGTTCAGTAATGATAAAACAGTGGTATTGTTTGAATTGGTGGATAAAAAATGAATGATTTCGTGCCAAGAGATGTGAAACCAGTTAATTATATACAAAGTTAGGGTTTTGGAGATTTGGACAATATGTGGTACAAATTAGAGTTTGTTTCCTTATAAGAGTTAAAGTGGACTCTTAGAGTGATTTATAGCCGTTTGAATCACTCAATTCGGAGCTATGTAGACAAAGGTAAGGATGTTACAAGTCAGTAGATGGAAACTGGGAGAAGACTGCGGTCGACCCGTTATAGGAGAGGACTGCGGTCGACCCCTTATAGGTTAGATGTTGAATCACTCTTAAAGTTCTCTTAAGTTAAGTAATGTTTCATAGTCACATAGTCATGCATCATAGTTTTACAAAATGTCAATGAAATAATTTCATGCATTGTTTTACAACGTAGTTGAAGGTAAACGAGATATAATTGGTGGTATGAGACGCTAATT
>QAOC01034712.1:0-16239 GCA_003255005.1 Begonia fuchsioides | reverse complement strand
ATATCCGGTCGAGAACGTCAACCCTTTGCACGTACGATCGGTGCGTCACATCCGAGTGCGGGCGAGGTCTACCGAGGAGAATAATTTGATTGCTCAAGTATTCGAATTGCCCATCCATCCCAATACCAAAACTCGCAACCATCCCCCGAGCTATCAATCCATCCATTACCCAAAATTCACCACCTTTTCCACCTTCCGAGCCATTACCATATTTATCCGAGCCAACTCCACTTTCATACGACCAATCCTCATTATTTCCACCACAATACGCTTCCGCAACCCAACTCTACACTTCGCACGAGCCATTTTCCTGTTTGCCGCACGCGACTTTCATCCGAGCCCCGTGTGCGTGCATTCTTCCGACCTACGGTGCGCCGACCCGCAAGAAAGGCACATCAAGACACCATCTCACCATCGTCGTCTTCTTCTTCGTCTTCTTCTTGACCTGCATGACTGCGATCCTGTCGATCTCCATCCCCATCATCGACCGAGGAGCCCATCATGATGGTTTTGCCATAAATTTTGGACCAGTTGGGCACGTCCTTAGGAGCTGATGACTGCCTGGCTATGTCTAGTTCTAAGCTAGGGGATGTGGTATTGGCCTTGGGTACCATTCTTGGAGCCGTATCAGGGTGTCTCCGGGAAGCAGAAAAAGAGGAGCTTGAGGAAGAAGTGGAGGAGTGATAGCCCTTGAGCTTTCTGTTCATGCAACTCGAACCATCCATGTCCTTGGCAAAGCCCCACACATCTTCCTCAAAATCTCCATCTCTCTTGGAGATTCCATCACAGTCGCGGCTTTTGCCCCGACATCGTCGAGAATCCGGCATAGCTAAGCTGGGTGGGCTTTCACTTGCAACGCAGAAGCACTGGCAAACTAGAAACTGAGTAGAACTCGTATATAAAGACACGCTCTTTAAGTTATATCTCGTTGAAACCCATAACCATTATTGCTGGCTCCTTTGGGAACCCAAAAGGAAAAAGGTATGCAAGAGAAGAGAATAATATGAGGAATCTACGTCTCGGCCTGCGTTGTGGATACATTTTTAGTAATTCCCTCTAAAAAAGCGTTTTTCTCAAATGGGTAATATGCCTAACCCAGAAACAAGCCAAGATCAGCAAAATCGCAGATTTCAATGGTTCAGGAACCGATGAGAATGCCTCCCTACAGACGCCAAAACGCTTGTGCTTCATGAGAAGGATGGATTTCAGCTCTATGGACGTGAAAAACTGGAAGAATACGAGGGGGATTGTGCGTGAATCTCAGTCCAAACTAATCACATGCAAAAGTAGTGTTTCTCTTGATGTCCCTACAAGATGGAATTCTACTTATTTAATGTTAGCAGCAGCAGAGAAATTTGAAAAAGCTTTTGACAAGTTGCAAGAAGATGACAGTAATTATGTTCGTGATTTTATTGGTGATACACCTCCCACTACAACAGATTGGGCATATATTAGAGAAGTTGTGAAGTTTCTAAAGATTTTTTATGATATAACTGTGACTGTTTCAGCTTCTTTGCACGTTACTTCCAATTTGTATATTAGTGAAGCAATTTGAAAATGCTTATCATGGAGTATGCTGCGAGTGACAATCCATTGTTGAAGAAAATAGCTATCGGAATGGAAGGAAAATTAGACAAGTACTGGGGAAATTGTGAGAAGATTAATTATTTGATGTACTTTGTGCTTGTCTTAGATCCGAGATGTAAGCTAGAGTTTCTGAAACTGTCTTAGAAAGTTGGTTGATAATAACGTAGTAATTGAATTGGTTAGTCAAGTTTGAAATGTGATTGACAAGTTGTATCTTCAATACAATACTAATTTGGGATTTGGAAACTCACAATCGTTTTGTAGCACAAGTGTTGTGACATCTTCATCAATAAGACAAGCTACTAGTATTAGTCACAATAAGTTGTTTCAGGAGTTTTGTACTCGTCATAGTGAGTTCGATTCTGCAAATGTGAAGACAGAAGTTGACCAATATTTATCTGAAGGATTGGAATCATTTTCAAACAATCAAGATATTTTGCAATGGTGGAAAGTGAATTCATTGAAACATCCCGTTCTAAGTAAGATTGCAAGAGACATATTGGCTATTCCTATTTCCACAGTTCACTCGGAGTCAGCTTTCAGTAGTGGCGGACGAATACTTGATGCATTTCGTAGTAATTTGTCCCAAAAAACTGTCGAAGAGCTTATTTGCACTCAAAGTTGGATTCGTGAGACAATACATCTTTCAAAAAGTTTTATTGATCCGGTACATGATTTTGACATAGGTCTATTTTTATTATTCCTCATACTTTTTTAGTAGTTAATATATATTTTTTGCGTTATTATTTGCTTACTTTGACATTATTTTGTAGATTTCTCTTATAATGCTACAGGTGGAGATGCTACAGGTGGAGTAAGCAGATCAATTAGAATTAGTGACCAATGAGAGCATCCACATTCGTTAGGTATATTAGATTTTTTTTCTTCATTTTATATTTTATTGTATTTTATTAATATTGTATTAGATTCTGTATTTTTTATTGATGATGAATTGTATTCTTTGCAAATGTTTAAGATAATGGAAGTTAATACATTATGGAAATTTGGAAGTTCCAACTTTATCGACTTTGTTATTTTATTTGACTTCTTAGTTTTGGACAATGTTATTTTATTTTAATTGTTGTTCTTTTGATTTTGGATTGATTGTAGTATGCTATGCATTGGTGCTCTTTAAATTGGATTTTTGAATGGTTGTAGTATGTTATGCAATTATGTTATTTTGGTATTTTGCATTATATATTTTTAGAATTGTATTTTTATTTTTTTAATGGGAAATACCAGAACCGGACCAGGACCGGACCAAATTTTTGGTCATTTTATGGTCCGGTTCTGGTCATTTTATGGTCCGATTCTGGTCATTTTATGGTCCGATTCTGGTCCTTCATATTAGAAACCGAAATTTCGTGGTCCGGTACTTTTTCTGTAGAAAACCGGACCAACCCGGACCATGAACATCCCTAATTTAAAGTGCACGAAATTTGGAATTTAGGGTTTATCGTTCTGTAAAAATGATATGTAATCATGTTGTAATTGCTTAGGTGTGGATATATACGAAAGATAAAATGAATTAGTACATATTTGGGAAAGTAAATTATTCATGGTGTGTTTTGCCTCCTTGGGCCTACACCATGAAGTGTTAGGTTATGCTTGTTTGTTATGACATGAATTGTCTAATGATGAGATAGAATATGTTAAATAATGGCATTTAGCTCAAAGATATTTTGAAGTGTTAAGTATGATTAATTTATGAATGTTGTCTTTAGATAACATGTTGCAATTATGTTAATATCACAAATATTTGGTTTATGTCAAAATGGAATAAGTAGATGCTCCTAGCAATTGTTAAGTAGTTAAGCTAACGTAACTTATGAAATGTTATTGGAATTGATATTTACTAAGATGTGATGAATTGTTATGTTTATGCTACACATGTTAATGATGTGCTTGGTACATTAATATTATGCATGTTATGGGCATCTCATGCATCATGTTTTCAAAAAAGTTACGAACTATTTACATGCATGAGATTTCATATGAAACAGAATATGAAAATAGTTCATTCGGGTTGAGCTCGAATAACTAACGAAAGGCGAAGATAAAAGAAAGAAAGAGAAAGTTACGTAAATTTCATTGAGAAGAGGTTTGAGTTGTGTCCCCTTAGGTGGACTCAAGTTTGTGGTCTCTCAACCCTTGGAATCGAGTTGGCTGTCCCTTTAGGTGGACTCAAATTTGTGGTCTCTCGTTCCCCCAATGATAAGAATGCATGGAAATTAAAGTAAAGAAAGACCCCAAATGAAAAGAAAAGAAAATATTTTACAAATTCATATCATGTTTGCATTCTTGCATTTCATGCTTTACTTATTGAGCACTAGGCTCATAGACGAACTTTGTGGTGTAGGTGATGCTAATGTTCAGTTGACGAAGTGCTCGCATGACCGTGGCTACGTGGCTATTAGAACGATGTTGTCTAAGCAACGAACGTGAGGATTTTTATTTTAATGTATTTTAGAACGATCATGCAATCATGTATTCCGCCAAAAGAGATTTAAATTATAAATGTGTTTCAAAGTCTTCCGCTACTACATTTTACAAATGCATGATCATAAACCAAAAATTTTATCATCTTTTTATGAAAAACAAAGTTTACGAAACGGTATGCTACAACGCGTTACAAACATGGTATCAGGGTAGTTACTTGGTCAACATCATTTTTTTTACAAACACACTAATAGCACTAGCTTCATCATGGGAAGATTCTTCAATTGTAAGCATGTATTCTTTTACAATTTATGTTATTTGATTGCGTTGATATTTTGAATAGCTGTAAGGGTAAAATCATTGAATGATTTAATGTCTAAAATTTACTTTTGATCAAATTTTGAGGACAAAATTTAATTAAGAAGAGGAGAATGTAATACCCGAAAAGAAAATTGCTTACTTTGAAAATAATTAAAATATTTAAATAAATGTTAAAGATGAAAAAGCTAGGGTTAGAGAAATTAGCATAAAAATGATAGCAAGTAAAATTACACTTTATGCTTAAAGGATATGTCACATTCACTAAATTTCCTCCTTAATCAATGATATGATTTGCATAAACCTTAGTCCAAGAATATTATTAGATACAAATAGGATTTGGTAATTTAAAGTAGAGAAGCAATAAGAAAGTGTCACGTGTCTCTATTTGATTAGTGACTAATTGTGATTAAAGCATAATTAGTGAGTGATTAATGAGTAATTAAGGTTTACTAATCATGATTAATTATTTTAATCTTAAGGATTAACTTAGTACCAATCTAGATTAATTAATTAAAGTATGTATGATTAAATGGTGATAATTGTAGTATTTTAGCAATTAAAGAGACATATAAGGGCAAATGGTAAACCTAAAAGAATAAGTTGGACTAAAAGGTAAATTTATCTTAAAATCTATCTGAAAGATGTGAGAAATGGCTGAGGATCAGCCATTTTCGTGGCTGGAGAGAGAGAAAGGGAGAAAATGAACAAAAATGGAGAAAGGGTTTTAGTGAAAAAATAGTAAAAATTGGAGGTAAATGAGAGATATTTTGCCTTCAATTCATTGAGAAGAAATGTTCATCTCATCAAGAAGATTCAATTGAGCTAAGAATATTGTGGTAAGAATAATTTCATACGTTTTATAGATTAATCATGATTAATAGTATAATTAGTTAAAGAATAATTGTGATTTTCTTAGTAATAAAGAATGGTATAATAATTAGTTATTTAAAGTGCACGAAATTTGGAATTTATGGTTTATCGTTCTTTCAAAATGATATCTAATCATATTGTAATTGCTTAGGTGTGGATATATAGGAAAGATAAAATGAATTAGTTCATATTTGTCAATGTTATACAAAAGTCATTAAAAATTGGAAAATCTGTCCCGTTTCAGGCTTTATATTCAAACCTTATGTTAGACTAATACAATGACAAAGGCCTTTTACCACGTTAAAATAGACACCTTGAGTGAGATTTGAGCTTTAAAATGAAGACATGTGGAGTTGTATATAATAAGTTATGATACTTTGAAGTTGCTGCAAAACAGTGAACAATATTTCAAATTACGATTAATAGTTGTTTTATTTATAGGTTATCAAGTGATTAAAAGACATTGATTATATGTTTCCTAATTGCTAAAGACTTAAGGTAAGTAATGTTATGTTTGTGTTTTGCTTCTTTGGGCCTACACCATGAAGTGTTAGGTTATGCTTGTTTCTTATGACATGAATTGTTTAGTGTTTAGATAGAATATGTTGAATGATGGTATTTGGCTCAAAGATATGTTTTGAAGTGTTAATTTGGATTGATTTATGAATGTTATGTTTTTGGATAGCAAGTTGCAATTATGTTACTATCACAAAGATTTGGTTTATGTCAAAATGGAATAAGTATATGCTCCTAGCAATTGTTAAGTAGTTAAGCTAATGTAACTTACGAAATGTTATTGGAATTGATATTTACTATGATGTGATGAATTGTTATGTTTATGCTACACATGTTAATGATGTGCTTGGTACATCCATATTATGCATGTTCATGGGCATTTCATGCATCATATTTTCAAGAAAGTTACGAACTATTTACATGCATGAGATTTCATATGAAACAGAATATGGAAATGGTTCATTCGGGTTGAGCTCGAATAACCAACGAAAGACGAAGATAAAAGAACGAAAGAAAGAGAAAGTTATGCAAATGTCATTGGGAAGAGGTTTGAGTTGACTGTCCACTTAGGTGGACTCAAGTTTGTGGTCTCTCAACCCTTGAAATCGAGTTGGCTATTCCTTAGGTGGACTCAAGTTTTTGGGCTCTCGTTCCTTGCTAGGAAGCCCCAATGATAAGGATGCATGAAAATTAAAGTAAAGAAAGACCCCAAATGAAAAGAAATGAAAATATTTTATAAATTCATATCATGTTTGCATTCTTGCATTTCATGCTTTACTTACTGAGAACTAGGCTCATAGATGAACTTTGTGGTGTAGGTGATGCTAACGTTCAGTTGACGAAGTGCTCCCATGACCGTGGCTACGTTGGCTATTAGAACGATGTTGTCCAAGCAACGAACGTGATGATTTTTATTTTAATGTATTTTAGAACGATCATGCAATCATGTATTCCTCTAAAAGAGATTTCAATTATAAATGTGTTTCAAAGTCTTATGTTGCTACTTTTTACAAATGCATGATCGTAAACTAAAAATTTTATCATCTTTTTATGAAAAGCAAAGTTTACGAAACGGTACGCTACAACGCGTTACAAGATGTGTGGTCGGATAATAAATTCCCGAACATTCTTTTGTTGCTTCAAAAAATGGTTTAAAAAAATCAAGAAACAAATTAGCCATATCGCAACTACATCTATCTTAATATAATACGTTGTGATTTTTGGCTAATATAATCACAAATAACATTCCAATACGATTTTGCATTTTCTAACATTAAATAAGTCGAATTCCACTTAGTCGATACATCCGTTTTTAATGTTTTCGGTCAGAGATTAACCGCGTTACAAAATTCTTTGTACTCTTGTTGTTGAGAGTTAGACGTTGTAAAGAAATTGCACTTCTAATATTATCAATATGTAGAGAAATAAAACTCATACTATCTCTAACTATTAAATTCAAAATATGATAAACACATCGCATATGTAAAAGAGAAGATTAAGAATTATCAATTTGAAATAATCGTTTAAATTGAGAAATGCATACGTCATTAGCGGATGCATTATCTAAAGTAATACTAAAAATTCTATCTCTAACATTATATTCTTGTAAAATAGCTAAAATGTATCGATAAATTGTAATACAACTATGCAGATATTCACAACTACGAAATCCTAAAATTTGTTTATGAAGTTGTCAATTATTATCAATAAAATACGACGTTACAACTATATAACCGAGTGCATTCGGTGCACTCCATAAATCAGAAGTAATACAAATCGACATATATTGTGCTTGTGCAAAAAGACAAAATAATTCATTTTTCATTTTCGTATACAATTTAATTATGTCACCTCGTAGTGTATTACGAGGAATTCGTCAAAAATTAGGATTAATATATTCCCTAATAAAATTTTCGTGTACCTCGCTATCAAACATCGATAGCGGGACCTTGTGTTGAACCACAAATCTTGCAGCACCTTCTCGCAATCTTTCATGCGAATATAAAAAAATAGTCTTACCGCTAGCCAATAATTGTAATTGTCTCGATAGCAAGACCTCGTGTGCGTGACAATGTTGACAATGTCTACGAATTACGAATCGTACTAGTCGTCGATTCGTAAGCATAATTTTTTGTACAATACTTACATTGTGCCCGATTTTCTAATTTTTCCTTGACATTCATTTCGATAATTTTAAAATGATTCCAAACATCAGAAATTTTTATTTTTTTGGGATGGGGAAGTGATGACGTGGATGCTTATGCAGATGTTTGTCCTATTGAAAATGCCAGATTATTTGTATCAATTTCTTGAATATCATCATCAGAATTAGTAACATATTCTACGTTTCATAAATCCATCTCGATAAAAATAATAAATAAATTGATACCTTCACTAACTACTCGGGTCGTGTTGACTTGTACGTGTCAATATATCTTTAATTCTACAAATACGAGTCTTGGAAAAATGTTAGAAAAAAATTAGTTTGACGTTATCGTAATTTTGACGTTAATTAACGATATATTACCGATAAAACATACATCGATGAGTAATTTGTTAATGATTGAATAAATAGTCAACACATGAGAAAGTAGTTACAGAAATTAGAATTGAGAGCGTGAGAGAATTCAAAAAAAAAATTGGTAAATTTTAATACCGAAATCAACCCTATTTATACCCAAAAAATAAGGGAGGGGCTTTTACCACATATGGAAGTGGAACCCAATCGAATATGCCACGCAAGTCCGCCCAGTTAGAGTTGTAACCAACCCGGTTTGGTCCGACGACAACGAGACTTGGTGGTCGGTTTCTTGGTAGAAATGGTTGATCAAGTCCAGCTGTGAGGAAGGAGACGGCTGCTAAGAAGCTGCGGTACAAGTTAAATGCAAAGACACAGTGGAAGTCGAAGAGAGTGGTCCTTCGCTCCGCCGTGATCGACGGAGGCAGCGTCGGCTTGGGCTTTAAATGATATGTTAAAATGATGAAACAAGTTGGTTCCACTTCTGGCACATGGAGTTAGAGTGGCCCATATAAGAACTCCTCTTTTTACATTGGTTCGTGTATCGTCACGCGCTCGTCCATTCGTCCATCATTCGTCCTCATTCGTCCATCATTCGTCATTTTTGTTCGTCCTCTCCCCTTTTTAACTCCCATCTTCAGGTTTGTTCAAATCCAGGAACGACCGTAACCCGATTCCATTCTGTCATCCTGCTTCTGCTTCTCTTTCTAATCTCAAGATTCCAGCTTTTGAGTTTTCAAGGATTTTCCTTTACTATCCAATATCGCATGGCTCAAGCGGTCGAAGAATGGTACAAGCAGATGCCTATTATCATCCGTTCCTATCTCACAGCTGCCATCATCACCACCATAGGTTGCTCTCTCGACGTATGCATCTCTTTCTCCCATCTTTCTTATGTACTTGCTCGTTTTTGGGGTCTTATATTTCTCAATTTGCCTTTTATTTGAATATCGTATTCTGGATTTCTGGTGTTGCTATCCAATTGAACACGACATGCGCGATAAATTTTTTTTTTGCATTGATTGATTTCGATTCGCTTACAATTTGTAAACTCATGTTTTTTGTATTGTTCTTTTCAGGGTTTTATTTATCAGAGAATGTTAGAATTTGTTTTTTCAGCCTATCAAATTGTAAATTGATTGCTTAGCTATGTTTGAGACATCTGATCTGTTCGGTTTCTCCTCGTGGTTGGGAATGTTGCAGATAATTGCTCCCCATCATCTTTACTTGGTCCCGAAGCTTGTGGTTAAAAAATATCAGTTTTGGCGGCTCATCACTAATTTCTTGTACTTTCGGAAAATGGGTGAGTTTTACAGTGTAATCTCACATCCTGTTCGAATATACTTCCAATTGAGTGTTTAGTTTTGGCCGATGATTTAATATTTTATAAGGTGGAGTCGTTAATAACCTAAGTTCCGATGATGGTGTAATGTCATGCTAATTACTATCATAGCTCGTCTTGTACTTACAGTTGTAGACACTCGCTTTCATGAAGGCTACAGTTCCAATCTCCAGTGTTGTGAGTGGGTTTTTTCTTATCCAACAATGCTATTTAGCCTTAAAATTGTGGTGGGTGTTAATATGCTTAGGTACTCAAAGAAATGCGTTCGGAAGAAAGTCATGAAAATTCAATCTTTCATTTGATTCAAATCTGTTGTGCGTTTAAATTATTATCTCAATTAAGCTAATGCTGTTATCTCAATTATTCTAGTCATCCATTACTACTTATTAACTAAGTAGTGATTTGGATTCTGTCAACCCTCTCTGCGGGCTGTTGAAAGAAGGGCTGCCATACTCTGTTCCAGTTGGGTGGAATCGTTAATATGGCCACCAGACACTCCTCCATTCAAAGAGAAAGGGATAAAAGAAGACTTAACCATGAATAATTTTATTTATTTAACGGCTTTACTTGCATATGATGATCTGAGAGCTCATGGAAAGTGTATTGAAGTTAGTTTAATTTTTATTCTCTCTAAGATTGATTCTCATATGTTGTTGGTCTATTAACTTGCTTTGACTTTTTCTTCTTAATTCGTGATGCCAGACCTGGACTTTATGTTCCACATGTTTTTTCTCGCTCGGTACTGCAAGCTGCTGGAAGAGAACTCATTTCGTGGAAAGACTGCTGATTTCTTTTACATGCTGTTATTTGGAGCCACGGTTCTGACTGGAACTGTTGTCAGCATCATTCGCTAAAATCATGCTCCTTAGCAACTCATTGACATTTATGATGGTTAGTTGCTTCTTGCCTTTTTTGATGCTGAAACTAGCGTCTGGGAATGACATTCAAGTGGCTTTTTAATGTCATAATACAGGTCTCTGTGTGGAGCAACCAAAATCCTTTCATCCCTATGAGTTTTCTTGGCCTTTTCACTTTTACTGCCGCCTATCTACCATGGGTGAGCTTGCTAGCTATGGCGTCTCTCATCCTGAGATCTTATCGAAAACTCACATGACAGAGAATGAAATTACATATCATGGTTCTTTCCCCTGCAGGTTCTTTTGGGATTCTCTGTCCTGGTCGGTACCAGTGCATGGGTGGATCTACTGGTGTGTGTTCTTAGCTCTTATTAGATCAATTCTAATTTTTGTTTAGACACCACAGCTTTAATGGTCTATGATTTTCATCGCTTGTTCATTTCTTTGTCTGGAACAATTTGTGATTCAGGGAATGATTGCGGGTCATGCATACTACTTTCTCGAAGCCGTGTATCCACAAATGACTGGTGTCGACTCCTAAAAACTCCATCTTTTATCAAGGCATTGCTCGCTGATGATGATGTTGTGGTGGCCATGGTGTGCACCTAGGCGGTCGGTCATGTGCGATCTTCCACGTGGTGCGTCTAGGCGGGCCGAGCCGGCGGTCGGTCATGTGCGATCTTCCAGGGATCCGAGAGTTTGTTGAGGAAATCCGTTGAATGAAGATCCTCTGAAGATTTAATAGATGCCCCAAAGATTTGGTGCATGAAAATTCCTTGATAATCGAAGGTGGTTCGGAGATCGGCCATGCTCGTGCGTCCGATGAATGATCTACGGTCATCACGAAGATATGCTCGTGCTAAACTTGATCTTCTCCCTTATCTTAACCAAATAACCAAAATACTTAAAGATTAAGTATGTTTGGCCGATAGAAATTGGCTAAGTCTTCGAATGGGCCGACGGTGGGCCGAACCTTGCGAGGGACTCGGCCAACTTGGGCTTCTCGTCGTGCGTTGAGCGTCTTCGATCTTTAGACTTCAATCTTTCCTTCACTACGTCTTCTAAATGCGAAAACAAACTAAGGTGGCCGGGCTCGGCGTTGGGTTGGCCGAGGAGATGGACTCCGTGGGAGACCGCGCGATCCAAGGGGATCGGACCGTGCGTTCTCTCACGCCAGCCACTTATTGGCGGGCCAAAGCCCCTAGTGGACTTCGGATAGTCCGACGACCGAAGCTTGAGTGGTCGTCGGGTCGGGTTCGTGGAGCGGTGCCCGTTGGGTGCGGGGCGCGTCTCAGTCAAGAGCCCCGGTTGTGTCGTGGGTCGGGCTGTCGGGTGCGCCGTGATGTGCCATCGGATCCAAACGCGGCACATGACACGGCCCACACGACCTCGGCCACGGCCCACACGACCACCCCCTCGGCCACCGAGGCTTTTGCTAACATTGTTGCTCATTTTGCAGGTACCATACATTTAGCAACACCCTCCGAGGATGATCGGGAGAAGCCTTTGGTTTCACTCTCGTGGCTCACGGAGGATGGCGCGGCCCATGCCGCGCCCAACTAGGGCCTCGGCCACCATTAGCCAATAAGTGGCCTGATGTGCCACNGATGGATTAAAACCGTAAGCAACCTCAAAAGGAGTCATACCCGTGGTGTTGTGGCGGCACCGATTGTAGGCGAATTCAATAAACGGCAATTGAAGATCCCATGTCGAGATCCTCGTATCCACCGTGGTTCGGAGTAGTGAACCAAGGGATCGGTTGACTACTTCCGTTTGGCCGTCGGTTTGCGGGTGGAAGGCCGTGCTAAAAAGTAGCTTGGTGCCGAGTCGTGCCCATAAGGTCCTCCAAAAAGTGCTAAGGAACTTTCCATCTCGATCGGACACGATAGAATGAGGCATGCCGTGAAGCCGAACAATTTCCTTGAAAAATAGTTCGGCGATGACTGTGGCTTCGGCGGTCTTGGCACATGCAATAAAATGCGCCATCTTCGAAAATCGGTCGACCACGACCATAATGCCATCTTTTCCTCGGCTTGTACGTGGAAGGCCGAGAACAAAATCCATGCTAATGTCGTGCCATGGGTGGTCGGGAACCGGTAAAGGCAAGTAAAGACCTTGGGGTAATGTTCGGGTCTTGGCCTTTTTGCATGTCGCGCACCGTTCCACAAAGTGGTGCACGTCCCGAAATAAATGTGGCCAATAAAAATGCTCCTTGAGCATCTCCCAAGTCTTTTTCTCTCCAAAGTGGCCCGCAAGGCCGCCTCCGTGAGCCTCGGTTATGAGAGACTCTCGGATGCTTCCTCTCGGGACACACATGCGTCCTCCTCGGAATAAGTACCCGTCGTTCACGTGATACCCTGCCAACTCACCCTTGGCGGCCAAATCAAAACGAGTACCAAAATCCAAATCATCCGTATAACAAGATTTCAACCAATCCAATCCAAAGAAACGTACCCGCAATTCATTGAAGAGGATGCTCCTCCGTGATAGTGCATCGGCCACCACGTTAGTTTCACCCTTTTTGTACTTGATAATATACGGATATTTCTCGAGGAACTCGATCCATTTAGCGTGTCTTCGGTTGAGTTTGCCTTGCCCCTTGATAAATTTGAGAGCTTCATGGTCGGTGTGGATAATGAACTCTCGGGGCAGCAAGTAATGTTGCCAAACTTCAATGGCTCGGATCAATGCATAAAGCTCTTTATCATAAGTAGAATAATTAAGATTCGCACCTTTGAGCTTTTCGCTAAAATAGGCTATCGGGCGGCCCTCTTGTATCAAGACTGCTCCAATACCTAAGCCGGAGGCGTCACACTCTATCTCGAAGACTTTGTTGAAGTCCGGAAGGGTTAGCACGGGTGCTTCGCATAACCGGGCCTTGATGTTGTCGAAGGCCGCTTGACAAGACCGGGTCCATGCAAACTCATGGCCCTTTTTGGTGAGCTCGGTCAAAGGGGCCACAATTGTGTAAAGCCCTTGATAAACCTTCGGTAAAAATTAGCAAGCCCATGAAAACTCCGAATATCCGAAACACTCTTCGGGATGGGCCAATCTCGGATGGCCGTGATCTTCTCGGAGTCCACTTCCACGCCGCTTGCCGAGAGCACAAAGCCGAGGAAGTGTATGCGGCTTTGGGCGAAGGAGCACTTCTTTCGGTTGCCGTAGAGTTCCGTGCGCCGGAGTGTCAAGAATAGCCGCTCTAAATGCATAATGTGGCTCGGCATATCCATGCTATAAACAAGTATATCATCGAAATAAACGATAATAAACTTACCAAGGAATTCTCGGAGCACATGGTTCATAAGGCGCATAAAAGTGCTCGGGGCGTTGGTAAGGCCGAATGGCATGACTAGCCACTCGAATAGCCCGTACCGGGTCTTGAAGGCCGTCTTCCACTCGTCGCCTTCGCGCATCCGGATTTGGTGATAGCCGGATTTCAAATCTACCCGGGAAAAGATGGCCGCTCCACTAAGCTCATCGAGAAGGTCATCGAGCCGTGGCATGGGAAAGCGATATTTGATGGTAATATCGTTGATTGCTCGGCTATCCACGCACATTCGATGACTTCCATCCTTCTTCGGCACTAGGAGGGCCGGGACCGTGCATGGGCTCAAGGACTCTCGGATGTAGCCCTTAGTGAGGAGTTCTTCAACTTGGTCTTGCAAAATTTTGCTCTCCTCGGGATTGAGCCTATACGGTGGTCGGTTAGGCAAGGAGGAGCCCGGTTGAAGATCAATGTGGTGTTCGATCCCTCGGAGTGGTGGAAGACCGTCCGGGAGATCGTCCGGGAACACATCCTTGAATCGGTTAAGCAATGGGCGCACGGCCTCGGGAATAATCTCCTCATCCGATCCATCGGGCTCTCGGTGTAAGAGCACGATAATCGGGCCTTCTTGGCCGAGGGTGCGCGCCAATTCTTTACGGCCCATGAAAAGAGCCGTCTTGGCCTTGGCCTCTTTTTGATCGGTCTCGTCCTTGGCGATTTGCTCCGGTGTCATAGGAGCCATGTGATGCTTCGGCCATCCATCTTGAAGGAATAATAGTTGGTGAAGCTGTTATGCATAACTCGTCGGTCAAATTGCCATGGTCGGCCGAGTAGCAAGTGGGTGGTACTCATCGGGACCACATCACACGTGACCGTGTCTTTGTACGTGCCAATTGTAAAAGTTACCCGGGCTTGTTTACTTACCCGGACGTCTTGACGGTCGGTGATCCAGCGCAATTTGTAGGGCGTCGGGTGTGCGGTCGTGGGCAGCGCCAGCCGCTCGGTCAGCTCGCGGGACGCGACGTTGGTGCAGCTCCCGCCATCGATGATCACCGAACAAAATTTGTCCTTGATCATGCAACGGCTATGAAATAGCGTCTCCCTTTGTAATTCTTCGGGCCGTGGCTGTGTAGAAAGAACTCTTCGCACCATAAATATACTTTGCTCTTCAAAAGCACGGCAAACTTCTTCTTCGGTCGAGGTTGGATTTTCCTCAGCCGAGGCGGGTGGTGTCTCGTCGTCGCTCACGACCTCCTCGGTCCCTTCAAGGACGGTCATGACGCGCTTATTTGGACATTGCGCGGCTATGTGTCCGCGTCCAAGACACTTGAAACATCGGATTTCTCGAGCCTTTTGTGGGTCGGCTTGAGTGTCCGATGGCTTAGAATCCGTGGCCGGTTTCGGGGCCCATGGTTTTGGCGCGGGCACCCGATCCTCGATCCGTGGCGCGGGCCGGTATGGCGTTGTGGGTTTCGGGGCGGGCCGTTGAGCGATAGCCTTGCCTTTTCTTTTGAGTTGCCTCTCGACTCTTAGGGCCATTTGAATAAGCCCATCAAATGATTCTACGGGCTGCAACTGAACCACATCACCAATCTCATATCGAAGGCCTCTATTAAACCGTGCCATGACTTGTTCCACGGGTTCGGCTAAATCACACCGAATCCGTAATGTCTCAAAGTCCGTAAGATAATCATCCACGGTAGAACTTCCTTGGCGGAGACTTTGAAGTTGTAAAAATAGATCTTGAAGATAATGGCTCGGTACGAACCGTTTCCTCATCAATTCTTTCATCAATCTCCACGAAGTAATTTCTTCCTCGTGCGCTCTTCTTCGTTGTGTCCGAAGACTAGTCCACCATAATGAGGCATAATCCGTAAGCTCTAATGATGCCAATTGGACTTTTAACTTATCGGAATAATTGTAAAGGTCAAAAATTTTCTCGACCTTTCAATCCAATCCAAGTATTTATCTCCATTTGAAGCTCCATTAAAAGATGGTATGTGTACCTTAGGAAGCTTCCCTTCATCATCGCGATCCGAGCAATTATTGTGTTCATAGTCATAATCTTCTTCGGATCGGTCGGAGTCACGCGGGCGTGCGCGGGGTGGTCCTCCACGTCCCAGTCTTCGCCTAGGAGGCGGCGTCGGTCGTGCCGCGCGGGCTTGTTCGCGCTCGGCCATATCGTCGAGCCGCTGGAGCATTGTATCCATTCTTCGATTCATAGCTTCAAATTGCTCCCGATTATGGTTCTCATGTTCCCGTTGGTCTCGGGGGTCGGAGAACATAGTTTGCTCGCTCGTGGCTTGATCACGGGCGGCGTTGTGAATGGCGCCACTTCGAGTATTCATACCAAAAATTCGAATAACTTGTAAAAAGTATAAAAATCGAACCTTTAGCTCTGATACCAAGATGGTGTGCAGCATGCACCAGGATCGCACACACTTTGTCGGACTTGTCGCTTTTCACGTAACCGGGAAGGTCGCGCGTACGGCGATTGGCAAATTGGCTCGGGCCAATTTAGAAC
>QAOC01034675.1:0-71960 GCA_003255005.1 Begonia fuchsioides | reverse complement strand
TGCATATTCGGAAAATATTAGATTTTATTAACCTCGTGGGATCGATAATCTTTTATATTACTTGACTGTGCACTTGCGGTTTTTAACGACACATTCGCACCCAACAGTAAGCATTTTTCAATAAATGAAACAAAAATATCGACCAAAAATCCAAAACACCAGCGATGTGAAAGGAGCTGTCAGACCGGTTTTAACCTAAGTGGTGGAGGGGGGGAGGAGTTAATTACAATTGATTATCGATTCAAAAGGCAAGCACAATCAACAAAAGTAAAGAGTTGAGAGGAGAGATTTTGACACCGATATTTTATCGCAATTTGGCCAACATGTACCTACATCCGCTCTTCAAGGTACCTCCTTGAAGATCCTTCACTTGATTGAGCTTACAAGTGTTAATCCAACATTTACAGCTTAACTCTTCTTTCTCAGAGGCATCAACCTTTTTCGACTATTCTTTCTCAAAGGCGTCACTCATTTACAAGTTCACTCAAATCTATCGTTACAAGAAGTTGCGATTTCCAAACCGACTCTCTCAATCACAAAATGAATAATCAAAAGTAGATACAAGAGATGAAAGAGTCAAATAGCTCAAGAATAATTTTGGCAGCGTTTCAACGTGTTTTTCTCTCAAGAAAATCGACTCCTCCAATTGGCTTCTTATCAACTATTTATAATTTTTGCTTCTGCTCAGGCTCGGGCGGTCGACACATGTACGAGAGCGGTCGACATAAATATAGCCGTTTAGACTCATTAGGAAATAGCTGTTGGAAGTTTGTCTTTGAAGTTGTCCATGAGCGGTCGACATAATCGTGGAGCGGTCGACATAAGTTTCGTTGATTAGCGTTTGAAGATGCATAGTTAATCAATAAATACACATAAACGATAATTATCATAAAAAATAACTGGTTACTTTAAAAATTTTTAAAGCCAACAGGAGCCAACGTCAAGTTACTGTAAAACCGAATAGTATGAAATTAAAATAATATAATTTAAAATTATTTGAAAGTTTAGTTCATATGGGACAAAACCAGACCAGAACCGTAAACCGAATCAAAATCGTTGGTTTTAATCTGATCTTGATTCTAATTTTTAAAAAATCGTGATTCATGGGCGACGCCGGTCTTTAAGAGTAAAAACCGTGAAACTGAAACATGGCCCGTATGTTAAAAAAAATTCTAAAATTGAGTAAAACCCGACCTAAATTCTAAGAAAAATTCGATATAAATCCTAAAATTAGTTTTAAATCTGTCTAATTATTTAAAATTCAAGTCAAATATAATAAAAAATATATTTTATTATTATATTTTATTTTTTTNATAAAAATATATTTTATTATTACATTTTAATTTTTTAAAATATAAAATAAAATAGAATTAAAATAAAAAATAATCATTTTAATTTCAAAAATTTAAAAAGACTAATTTCAATTCCAATTACACCGCCTAAATTTGCCAACCTATGTTGAAGTCCAATCAACTTCCAAAAGTCCAATCTCCAATCTCACGTTATCCAAAATCTCAGGCGCCTCTCTAATGGCGTTGGAAACTCTACTACAGACAAATTGATATTGATAACCCATAAAGCTCACAGATTTCAAGCTCCAGCGGCTTCACCAATGGAGATATCATCTCTTTCTCTCCCCTTGTCTTCTTCATTGCCATTTCTTAGACCCTCCGTGTCACTTCCTCTCTCTTCTTCCCGCTCCGTCTTTTTCTCTACTGCTTCTTCCCTCCGTCTAAAGAGTCAAATTCGAACCAGAGCTAACTCGGAGAGGTTTCGAAAAGGGCTGAGCTGCGACGCTTTGTTCGGTCTCGGGGTGCCGGAACTTGTCGTCATCGCCGGCGTTGCTGCTCTGGTGTTTGGTCCGAAGAAATTGCCGGAAATTGGAAAGAGTGTTGGGAAAACGGTTAAGAGCTTCCAGCAGGTGTGTTTCTGATCCTCGATTCGTAATTTATCCCCAATTGTTTTGGTTTCATTTCGTTTTTGCTTCTGATTTTTGTCAAATTTTGGGAGGATGTTACAAATTAGAATAAGAAATTCCAATAGAAGCGAGATAAAGGCTAGGGAATTTAAATTTTAAACTGTCAATCATTTGAAAAACAATGGATCCTAATGTGTATAAAACCCTAATTTGTAGAATTATTACGTTTTTCAGATAAGTTTTTGAAGCATTTTTGAATCGTGTTTGTTTTCTCTCCAAAATTGAACCACTCCCTACATTTGATTTCACTTTTTCCTGTTTTTCAAGAACTTTTCTGGAATCATTTCTCTTTCAAACCTTAGAACTTCATGGTTGAATCAAAATAAGCAGTAATCCAACCATGGATAACTACTGTTAGATTGCTAGATGGCGGTAGCGGTAGATTTCGATATAAACTTCCTTATTTGGTGCCTTTGTTGATCTTCTACATCTAGTCAGCTTCGGTCGAAACAATATTTCGAATGTCTTCTGTAAACACCTGGTCAACTTATTGAATCACCCGTTATTTACGAAGATGCTTTCGTCACAAACTAGTTAACATTTTGAGAGAATTATTAGTCGAACAACGGATCTTCCATTTATATTATTCGTTTACAGAAATTCTGAATTTGGCAATGTCTCTAATATCTTCTGGTCGACTGCTGATGAGTTGAAATCTGGATAATCTTCAGTCCAGTGTTTTGAATCCAGCAACATTAACAAATCATCTACTTATTGTTCGAAATATCGATTGTTCGTTATGGTCCTTCAATTTTTAAATCTTTGAAATCCAAAACAAGCTTGATTTCTCACCTTCAGCTTCTTCCATGGCAGTCTTTGATTAGATAGACTCAGCAGGTAAAAATTTATGGATTTTATGCAATTTTGACTGTATCTCTACTGCAGTAAACAATGTTTAACTTCATGGTCGGCGTATCTCGACCATCTCGGATCTAATCCATCGATTTTTGTTTGGTTTTATGTTATTATCATATATTTCGGCAAAAACCCGATCTTGTTTTTCATCGGTACGCCTGAATTGATGTTTTATGAAGGAAAAAGTGAAGTGAGAGAAAGTGATTTTTCTCGGTTGTGGAATTATGTTTCAGGCTGCTAAGGAGTTCGAGTCGGAGCTGAAGAAAGAGCCGGACTTGATCGGTGAAACTCCGGAAACCAAGTCTACAGCTGAGGGTGGTGAGGAGGAGGAACAAGGCAAGGTTTCTAGCCCAGGGTGAAGAGTCATGTAAAAATGCATCAAATTCTTGTTTTTAATCTCTACCGTCCGATTATAGTGATCCGATTTTCGGAGAGAACCGGATTTTCTAGCTCGAGATTTAGTCTTACTGCATGAGACTTCAGAATAATAGTGGATAGAACCTGGTTTTCGGGTTTGGGCTGATTTTTTAACCGGTTTTTTCTGGGTTCGATTGGATTTTGACAGGAATTTAGTTCAAAATTCATGAACCGATCCATTAACCACAGGATTAAACCAGCCCATCGTGTTATCCATAAATATTTGAAGTAAAATTGGCCTGGTTCGAACCATTCCGGTTTATCCGTGGGTCTGTGATGGTTTCGCCCACCTTTAGTTTTTAAACCAATTTAGAAATTGAACCAAACCTTGATAATTATTATTAAAAAAAGAAATAACAAATGTACTTGTAATATTATTTATTTATTTTTAAATTGTAATTAAAGATAGGAAGATATCATTAGGAAACATTGTTATTATTTTAATCTCTAAATAAAATATATTACTATTTTAATTTATAAATTAAATATATTTTTATAGAAAAAATTTCAAAATCTAAATATGAACCGAAACCGGAATGAACCGATCCAAAAAATTTTGGTCAATTTGGAATCTGAAAATTGGTTTTTGGGTTGTTTTCAAAACCCACCCACGCCCAATGCTAGCCTGGTTCGGTCTGATTCTGTGCCGAACCAAAATCAAACCATGCCCGCGAGTTCTAAATTAAAAAATTATAAATAATTTAGAATTAATTTCAGATTATGGCCCGATTTGGTTCGGGTTATGGGCTCTTTATAGGCCCAATTATAATGGCCCAAACGCCCAAAGGCGATGGCCTCATTTCCCTTCCACCGTAAATGGAGATTTGAAGTTCTTTAAAGACCTCTGCCACTATCAAAGCTTCTACTTTCCTTTTACTCCCTGGAAGTCTTTTCCATTCTCCTGGCCATGGTTTCAGCTGCCGGGTAGAAGAAATTTCGCGAGGTATGGATAGGAACGCGCATGAGGGGATTGGAGATGATTTCTTCGAGCAGATTTTAGCGGTGCCTCCGGCTTTTGACGGCGGAGAGTCGGCCGAGTATGGCGGAAGCGAGGCGAGCTCTGTTGCTATGGGGTTACAGTTAGGGTCTGGAAGAGGAGGAGGAAGAGACGATTGCGGTGTCTCTGCTGGTGGATTGAGAGGGATCTCCATGCATGGCTTGGGTATGCCTCTTGGATTGAACTTGGAACATAGCTTTTTGAGGCGAGAGAGATTTGAAGAGATTGAAGCCAATAGCCGTAACAATGCGAATAATAATGCTTCTTCTGATACTTCTGGAATTTCTGTTAGTCTCTCTCTCTCTCTCTCTCCTCTCTCCTCTCATTTTTTTCAAAAGTTTTGGGATTCTTTGAGGCTGGTTTCAGTTTTCGTAACTTTTGCTGATATCAGTAATTTTAATTTGCTTTCCGGAAGAACGTAACATTTCAATTTTTGTTACTTTTCTTTCTAGAAAGTGTATGTAGAGTACAATTCTACTTTTCGTTGCTTTACCCAGAATATTGGTGGCTGAATTTCACAAGTTTCGAAATAGTCTATCGATTTAGATCATAGATGGTACGGTTGACGAAGAAAAAAACACTTGTTTATAGTTTATCTGCTGTGAAAGTTTTCTCGGAATCAAATAAATTCCTTCTGTCTTGTCCTCAACTCTCAGATTTTAAAGACTAAAAACTTGTTCGATGATGAAATTTGGTACATCAATTGACTTGATTCTTCTTCTTTTTTTCTTCTCTGTCAGGAAAGAGATTCTGTGCATGTGAACGCTCTATTACCAACTTTTGGACATGTTCAGTGTAGGTCTTTTCGACCTGAGCAACCTCCTTCCCAACTCCACCAGGTAAAGTAATCCATATTTTGTGTAATGGAGCCAAAGAAGACATCTTTTTTATTGCTTAAATTTCTCTAACTAGATTGATACGATGGTTTTATCTGATGAAGTTCGTGTCATTTCAATGGTCTGTCTTTAAGTTCAGGCTTATCATTGTCAACCAATCTCTGGGCAAAATCCTGTTGTGTCCCAGCCACCTGTGAGCCGGCCTCGTGTTCGAGCAAGGAGAGGCCAAGCAACAGATCCGCACAGCATTGCAGAGAGGGTGAGTTTATTATCTGCTTGGAGTACTCAAGAATCTATGAAGTAGCTAGATATGATTTTCCTTGTATCTAAAATCAGATCATATGCCCCCAAAAAAGTTAAATAGCGAACATGTGTTTAAAAATATATAGTTTTCATACACCAAAAAATTGTGTCCATCTTGTAATTTATTTACACAATGGATCTAGGCATGATATTATACGACGAGACATTTTGTCCTTAGAAACTGAAAATTGAATTTGAATATAAAATGAAGATTTGGACTTCGTATTCTTTTCCACGCACAAGAACTGAGTGCAATATCAACTCCATTCAAAAATATTTTTTTATCGATTTCACGGTATATTGAAATTAAAATCCTTTTTTTTCTCTTTTAAATGCAGTTGCGAAGGGAAAGAATTGCCGAAAGAATGAAGGCTTTGCAGGAATTGGTTCCCAGTTGTAACAAGGTTATTATTCTCATTTCGAGAGCTTTTATGGAGTTTTTTTTATATATATGGTGGTTCAACAACAGTATCAATATCTTAGTCCATTCTTTCTTCATTTTTCTTGTCCAAAACTAGACATCGGGTACTTTGACAATTTGAGAATGTGAGATAAATTTCTTATCAGCAGATGCCGTTGTTATTGATGATTAATTATAATCTATGCAGTCAGATAGGGCAGCTATGCTAGATGAAATTGTGGATTATGTCAAGTTTCTAAGGCTTCAAGTCAAGGTAATGGGATGGCTTCCCTAATAGATTTGATTTTACTGATTTATTATTGATTTTCTTGTTTACTAGACTTTATATAACTGAAGATGCTTGTATCAGTAATCACAATTTTTCTCTTCCATTTTGTATCTTTGATCACTTCCGAGACCTCTTGAAATTTTCGGCTTTACATCCACATATATTTCTTTGACTTTATCAAGATTCAGTTTAGAGTCTCGGTCTTCCAATATCTCTTCAAAATTAATTGGATTGTTAAACCTCAATGCGTTTATCACATAATTATCTGTTACTAAACCGTGCAATGGAGGTAGCAATTTAAATTGCAGAGCCATAACAACTTTTTCAATGCTGGATTTTTCCACTAAATTCAAGCCGTAGTGAACAAGAAGGGCTATGAACTCCTCGCTACACCAATTCTGCTTCCTAATGCCCCTTAAGATTTCGACATATTTTAAATAGACTTTTTTGCTGCGAAATCTTTGTGCAGGTTCTGAGCATGAGCAGATTAGGTGGAGCAGGTGCAGTGGCTCAGCTCATTTCGGATGTGCCTGGAACGGGCGTAGTTGAGGTAATAATTTTTTTTACCTTTTTTTGTAAATTTAATGTTTTGAGTTAAAACACATGTTTTAGAGCTCACAATATTTTAGATGGGTCAATCTTTCTCTGTTCCATTGAATAACTTGACCAATTTCTTGCTCAATATTGTAAAGAAACAACTTAAAATGAACAAAAGTAGCTTTTTAGATCATATATTTAATTTGTGGAGATTCAATTTGGCTGTTGCATAGAAGATCACACTCCGACCTTTATCAGATTTACATTTCCTTGAACATTATCATAGAAAATGCATTAATGAAGAAGTTCAGTGTGAAGGTGAGGAGAAATTTTCTTTATTCCTGACAAATTGAGCTTATTGCCTCTATGTTTAGTAATTAATTAGTTTTCTATTGTAAACTTTGATCTATTTCTATGGGATATATTTATTTTATTGAATTTTTCCTTAAAAGGGAATTGAAAGCAGAACTAATGAAAAAGCTTGGGAAAAATGGTCAAGTGATGGAACAGAGCAACAAGTAGCCAAATTGATGGAAGAAGACATTGGAGCTGCAATGCAATTGCTTCAATCCAAAGCTCTATGCATCATGCCCATATCATTAGCTTCAGCAATTTTCCGAATGGATGCACAGATGACCATCAAGCCAGAATCAGACGCCCCATAATCATCTATGCCAAGAAAAACTTACCTATTTGGTGTCATTAAGATCATGTAATAATCTCTTTTCCATAAATGCTCAAGAAAATGAGTCCTTTATCGACAATATGAAATTACACAATGGTGCGATGTTCCAAAATGTTGTCTAGAAATCAAATGAAGTTCTAAATTGCAACGTTACATTGTCGTGTAAATTCATTCAAAAAGTTCTTTCAAATTCATTTGCAGATTTCTCAAGCGAGGCGCGACTTCGATAATACCCGGAAAGGCGATTTGAAGGCGCATGATCTGCTCAGGGGAAGCTTGATGGAGAAATTTCAAAAGTTGTATCAATTTCTCAGGTAATCTTTCAATGGTGGAGTTGGTGGGNCTTTCAAATTCATTTGCAGATTTCTCAAGCGAGGCGCGACTTCGATAATACCCGGAAAGGCGATTTGAAGGCGCATGATCTGCTCAGGGGAAGCTTGATGGAGAAATTTCAAAAGTTGTATCAATTTCTCAGGTAATCTTTTAATGGTGGGGTTGGTGGGGAATGACAAAAGAAGAGTGGATGGTGGGAATTCAGTTTGTCTTTCTTTATTTGATAGTGGAGAAAGTGTGGTAATCTAAACAATGTGGAAATTGTTGGTAAATTATGTATTTTTGCTCAAATTTAATGCAAGTGGAAGTCAATAATTGCTGGATTTCCTGTCAACTTTTGGAGGTTTCTTGTACTTTTAGACAAGCTGTCTTTTTTCTTCGAATTGTTTAATGATGTGGGTTTTGTCTGTTGCTTCTTGTGAAGTGAATTTACTTGCTTTCAAATATGAATTATTATCATGTGGGGAAAGCCGGAGGAAAAGGGGTGGAGTCAGTTACATTGCCACTGTCTCTGGTCTCTCTGTTTATTCCAAAAAATCAAAATCTAATCCCAAGGTCTCACACCTTGGCACAATAACATGTGTGAGGTAAATCACGATGACTCAATAGCCCATAAATAAGAGGTCCTACCTTTCGTCCACAAAGATTTTATCTCTCTTTTTTTTTCCAAGGGAGCGGAGGAGAGAGAGGTTCATCATGAGAGGAAAGGGTAGAATGATTTCTCTCTCTAGACTCTCTCTTTTTGTTACTAAAAGTCGAAATTCTTCCGGGTCTTCACACTCCGGCTCGACAGTTTGTGGAGGAGTAAGTNAATTATGTATTTTTGCTCAAATTTAATGCAAGTGGAAGTCAATAATTGCTGGATTTCCTGTCAACTTTTGGAGGTTTCTTGTACTTTTAGACAAGCTGTCTTTTTTCTTCGAATTGTTTAATGATGTGGGTTTTGTCTGTTGCTTCTTGTGAAGTGAATTTACTTGCTTTCAAATATGAATTATTATCATGTGGGGAAAGCCGGAGGAAAAGGGGTGGAGTCAGTTACATTGCCACTGTCTCTGTACTCTCTTTTTATTCCAAAAAATCAAAATCTAATCCCAAGGTCTCACACCTGGGCACAATCACATGTGAGGGGTAAATCACGATGACTCAATAGCCCATAAATAAGAGGCCCTACCTTTCGTCCACAAAGATTTTATCTCTTTTTTTTCCAAGGGAGTGGAGGAGAGAGAGGTTCATCATTGGAAGAAAGGGTAGAATGATTTCTCTCTCTAGACTCTCTTTTTGTTACCAAAAGTCGAAATTCTTCGCTCTCAGGGCCTCCACACTCTGGCTCGACAGTTTGTGGAGGAGTAAGTCACGGTGACTCAGTAGGCTAGAGATGAGAGACTTTTACATGCGTCCACAAAGAGTTACCTCACATTGGAAGTAACAATTCCTACACTGAACCGACTGAGCTATGCGCGTGCGGGCTAGATTCTCTCCTTTTTTTTCTAAGGAAGTGGAGGAGAGAGAGAGGTTCATCATGGGAATAAAGGGTGGAACGCTTTCTCTCTCTAGACCCTAAATCTATTTGTTAATTTGTCACATTGACAGGCCAACTTCACCCAATTCTAAAGCAAGCATAAGATATGAAGATGGATGATGATACCTCACTTTTTTTCTCTTTTAATTTTTAGACATTTAAGTATTTTTTGTCATCTTTCATCATTGTGTCTTTTAGAAACATAATTTTTATTTTTTTTTATTTTATCTTCTTAAAACTTTAATCAAAATAACAGATATATATATAATAAATAATTACTTATAATTTATTATTTTAATTATATCAATTATTATTTGAACATAGTAACTATTTAGTCGAACATTTCAAGCAAATTATTCACCGTTTTGCATGCAGTTAAGTTAAACATTTTATAAGATAAATATTGATATAATTAAAATATAATTAACAAAATAAATTATTTATGAAAATATAGTGCTCCAATTAATATTATCATAGAACATAGTACAAATGTACACGTAAAATGATTATACAATTAATGTAATTAAGGTTAAATAGAATTTAATCAAAACCAAAGAACCATAGAAAGCTTGATTGTTTTTCATTTTACAAAGGTTATCCCATAAACCGTGTCATATGTACAACAAATCAAACCAAAAACAGAGCACTAATGCAAATAAACATCTAAGTCAGCTATTTCGCGAAACCTCGTCATAACATCCCGTCCCGAAATAAATCCCGCTCCGCTTCTTTTTCCAAAAAAATCAAAATCAACCATTCATCGATATTCGATCTAAATCAACAGGAAATAGAAACACTAACCTTAAATTTGTCACCGCACCGCCCGGAATACGATCGAAGGTAACAAAAATCAGCCATATTTTACGTCCCGGCGGAGCTTGTCAAGATTTCAGTGCCATCCCTTAAACCCTGAAGGCTCAAGTGAAGAGTTCTTTGGACGGTGTCTGCAACCATTCTCAACCTTCCTTGATTAGCGTTATCGGTCGAATTTCCACTGACCTCCACAGTTCTAGCCACCCTTTGTTTGCATTTTTCCCACTCGTCAACATGAGACCAGCAAGCTTGCCCACCATGGCTACCTTCCATACCGAGAAACGAGACGAGTGGATTTTCCCCGAACGAATATCTCAACCTCACCGAGGTACAGTAAGGCAGCCAAGCAGCACCTCCAGCAGCATTTACGTGAGGTATGTGGGCTGGATCGAGCACGACCGTTAGTGCAAAATCGACCGAATTGTGGGGTCGATCGTAGTGTATATTGCTTTTCGACACAGATGGTCTTTTAGAAGTTTGTCCAACGCCTGAGCCAGAGTGATTTTCAAGGCATAATTCGATGCGCGGTTTCTGTATAGGAGCTATGTCTCCGCCCTGTGCTTGGATCAGCCCCTTCTTCCACGCGATTAGTTTCAGAAACTCCCTTAGAACCGAAATGGGTAATGTGAGAAGAGTGATGAATGATGCAACGCGCGAAGCATCGTACGGCTCTGATGCAACACGACGGCTAAAATACTCACAGATCTCGCTTATTTCAGAAGGCGTCAATTCTTCTGAAGCGTTGGATGAGTTATGTGGTTGTTGTTGATGATGGAAACGTTTCACACTTAGAACTTGTAGTAAAAGTTGAACTCTATGAACGCTAACGGCAAATACATAACCCCTGTAAAAAAAAAGGCATCGATCAGATTGAGATAGAAAAAACTCATAAAGTAGGTATAAAAAGATCACAATGAAAAGAAATCAGAAGCATATAGATAAGAATAATGTTAGTTTCAATTTCTTAACATACTTTCTTATTATACATGATAACGTGTCTGATTATAATTAGTACAATATATTAAAAATAATTATTTTAATTATAAAATAATAAATATATTAATCTAACACGTAAGTAAGATGATATGCTAAAGAAATAAACTTAATATTACTCATAGGATATACCATTAAAACTCTCAACTGGGAAGAAAAATTCTCTAGAAATGGATTTGGTGTTAAAAAATTTCACAAGCATAGACAATAATAAACTGAAGTCAACAAAACATGACAATTTTATTTCATTTATGCAATTGTTCTTCGCTTCGACTTTCACAGCACTCGATAAAATGTAATGGTTTCACAACAAAAGCCATGAAAAACATACTCTCTTCAACAAGACAACTGGTTAGTGACAAGCCAAAGTCAGTTCAAATGATGAACAAGTCTATAAAATCAATCATCCTATCTCTAGGTTTCAAACGAGATAGCTCAAATGATAATCTACAAGAGATAAGCACCACAGTCCATAAATAAGAATAACATAAAAAACGCATATCACCTCATCAACAAAGCCAATTTTATCACAAATCAGACAACATAAACACAATGAAGAAAGCGAAATTAGACTCGTAAGATTGAAAACTTGACACTTACCCCACAAAAAAGCGCAATGCAGGTTGCTCAGCATCCAAATTTAGGAGGGAACCCTCATTATCCTTCAAAATTGACCCTAAGATGTCTTTTAACAGATCTGGTAGCTGGGCAAAGAGCCAAAGGACTCCAAGATACTTGAGTATACTCCTCAAAACCTTCTTGAGAGCAACAACAGGAACCCATCCACCTCCATAGCCACCATCATCCCCAAGACCAATAATGGCAGTATTCAATTCTCCTTTCACATGTGCAGGAACACCTCCTGCAGTTCTACGCAGAGATAACCCTGAAGTAGAGGCCACATTCGAAGATCCTGATAGGACATTTCCTACACGATTTAAGCTAGTAATTTGGTTCCCTGACCTTGATATCGCAGAAGAACCAAGTAGGTTTGCTCTACTTCCGTTTACAGCCGAGAGCTGTGAATTCATACTCAAGTTCTGATTGTTTGAAGTCGACAATCCAACTGCAGGGCTACCACCAGCAATATTTGGCTCCAAAACATTCAACTCTTGGGCAACATGCTCCATAATGAAAGGACGAAATTGTGGGCATGGCAACGACCCTCCAATTGAGGGGTTAGCCTTGGCAGGAGTAGCTGGTTGCAACCAAACCTGATCTCCTGCAAAACATCGCATGTCGACTGCAAATTGCTTGCGGTATATTATTCTTATCCAATAGGGGCCGCGCAGGACAACAGAAACATCTATAGGCAAAAGAGAGCTAGGAACAATGCCGGGCCCACCACGCCCGGGAGCAGTTAACATAGTAGCCCCATGAAGGCCATTATTAGGAAAAGAACCATTAGCAGCAGGTGCTGCTGGGCTTCCTACTGCGCCTGTAGAAACCTGAGCAGCATTTGAGATTGAACTACTGGACAAAGGACTCTGTGCAGGAGTATATCCTACAGGTTTATGAATGGAAGGTAATGTTGATGATACACCAGGCAGTATGGAAACAGAGCCAGCACGTGCAGGTCTTGTTGCAGTTACAAGAGCATGTAATGGTCCAGCAGTAAGTCGAATACAGCCCAGAAGAGAGGCAACTTCGCCTCCATTTATAAAATCTTCCAAAAACTGCAGAGAGAGCAACAAAAACTATAATCGAGAGTGACAGAAATTGAACCAAATAAATTGACCATTGATAGGGATTCTCTTATTATATAGAGAAATTCTTTGATCAGAGGAAAAAGAAATATCTACATATGATGAAAAGTATTAAAAAAGACTATTGAGTTACTTAATTATACCTATCTCGATATGGAATATAATATTTACAATTATGATAAGATTTAGAACGTCTATAATTGTCAGAGAAGACAATGAACTGAAAGAAATATGGACACATTTAGCAAATAAAGGAAAATGAGAGTAAGGACAACTAAACCATAAAGCATTAAATTAACATTGATGATTTCTTTCAAGTTTTGGTCACAAATAAAATAGATTAAATCCAAATGTTGTTGCGACATATTTTAGCATAACATAACAATTTTTAACTATAAAAAAAATTAGATAAAAAAAAGAGATAGTACACCAACAAAGAGTAGAGAGTATCTGCAACACATTTGAGTGTACTACAACTGTGGCTGATAAATTGAGCTGTAGAAAAGCATAACCTTTTTAAGTATCGTACTCCACATTCCACTTTCCCCATTACACCATAAGTATTTTCTAGTTTGACCACATCAAAATAAAACTCATCCATTTAACTGCAAAATTAATACAGTTCAAACTGATATGATTATGATATTACCACTTGAGTATTTTGGGAAGAGCAGCTGCAGCTATCAAATCTTTGTTTTTCAATTACTTAATGACCATTGTTCG
The DNA here is from genome assembly GCA_003255005.1 of Begonia fuchsioides. Lineage (NCBI taxonomy): Eukaryota > Viridiplantae > Streptophyta > Magnoliopsida > Cucurbitales > Begoniaceae > Begonia > Begonia fuchsioides. The sequence continues at coordinate 58,576 of QAOC01034675.1, read as the reverse complement.
CCCAAGACTAAACAGTGAATGTGCTAGGTATGTTTACTCCCCTCAATTGACTGAGAATGGTAGTCTTCTTTCCTATCTTAACATGGTTTCAAGCTATGCATCTTGCTTAGTGAGTCTGAATCTGCACTTGGCAACTCCCTACTTCACTAATTACTTGACATTCTCTCAGCCATACAAATTTAGCTCAACCACAACTTCCCTCCTAATTCCTACCATCCAGGCCCACACAAGGCTCATTTATTGTTTCTAACATACATGCCTACTCCCACATTATGCCATTATAGATTTAAAAAACTTATTTTATTTAATTAGGTATAGATTGTATAATCTAATAATATATTAAATTATATCAAATATAATATATATTTTTTATTTCTATAAGAATTTCAATTGCACCATGATCCAACAACTTTTTTCTAAATTTATAGACATTTTTGACTAATCATTTAGACTCTGCATGGATCCTTTCTTCTTAGGGATTAGTTATTTCTAAAAAGGATGAATAACTGGAAAAAACAACCATAACTTTTAAAAGCAAAATAAACCTACCTTGGTATGAGGCCAAAGTTGGTCTGGAGAGACATGCATAGTACAACCTTCTTTGCCTGATTCCCACTCAACAACAAAGCGAGCCAAAAGACCAGAAACAAAACTAAACCACAAACTCATTAATCCCACTGCCTCAATTTTAAATGTTCTCCTTGTTTCTTCTGACAACTTTTCAACTACCTCAAAAGCACCTTTTCCCAATGGTGCCCTAGCATCTGAGTTCCCTGCATTCTCTTCAAGTTTCTCATCTGCATTTATCCCGAGAAGTTTTCGCATGCCAGTGGCAAACAGTCTTGCATTAGAGAGTCTCAATAAGTCTGCCACCAACTTTTTTACGCTGTCTTCTTCCACAGATTGATAACTAAGCACAACACCTTCTGGATCATAACGAATATGCGAATCTGTATCAGATGTATTGGCCATTCGAACACCAGAGCCCCATGGAGTATCACAGCTTCCTTTCTGAAGCTCCCACAAATCCCTGAAGTGCTGATCATTTATTTTGACATCCCAATACATCATCCCAGGCCTACCAAGCCGCAGGCATATGTTTTGCCAACAATCTCCTCTGACAAATGGAAGACGGAACCATATATTTGAGGAAGCATTTTTTAAGCCCACTTCTTCAACATATGGGATCCCTTGTGCCTCCAACTGACTAGTTAGTCTGGCATGCTTGATACAAAGTGAACAGTGCCTAACCACGTGAAGAAGAGCAGAAACATATACAGTCGATGGTGCAGTTCCTTTATTAGCTTCTGCAATTAAATCTCCATAACTATATCCTTCGGTATTGGACACTATTTTGGTTGACATAATTTCCTGTGATGGGGGTTGGTTATAACAAGTTAATTCTGAGACCCTCCTTCTTTTAGAAACTCCTTTACTGGCTTCTAAACAATGTAGCGATGGAATTAGACACAGCATATCTGAAATTGTTCGCTTCCGGGTGACTTTATCTTTTTTGGAAGCAGTATCGTAACCAGAACTAAAGCAAGCTGTAACATCTTGAATGTGAGCTGACAATAAAGATTTTGAAGTCAGTGAGTAACAAAGATAAATTACAAAATATATTTATTAAAGCAACACAATAGTAATATATTACATTCAGGTGCCGGGACAGAAGAGCTTGGATCTGTAAGTCTCATTGACCCAGTCAGTGGTTCAGCAAGTGAAGTTTTAGTTCCATTATATTTTGCTCCTGCAGACAGTCGAGCACCAGTATATCGAGATGGTGATAACAACCTTGATGGTTTGCTGCCGTAAAGTTCATCTTTTGAAGTGCTACTCAAAATTCTCATGTGATCTTCATCCATTACAGGATGAGAACTAATCTCTCCAAAATTAGGAGATCTAAGAGAGGGCAAATCCTGCTCGGATTTTGAAGAGGATATTCTTTTCATAGCTGTACTCCTGACAGGACTAGAAGATAAAGAACCTAGAGATGTAGACTGCATAGGGCTTTTCAAACTGACAGACGCATATAGGGAACCATTGTAATGAGGGGAAACTTTTGCAATATTGTTACTTTGTGATGGCTGCAGAGGGGATGATGTTTCAGCTTTAATATTATGGAGATTCGTTGGTATTGAACCAAATTGAGTAGCAGATATATTGGACAAGGAAGAAAAATTCTGCACTGGGAGAGGAGACAGCAGCCCCTTTTCCAGCCCAAAAACTTCATCAACAACTGATGAAAAAGTAGAAAGAGCAGATCCTGCTATCTCAAAAGTATTATCAAGGATGATGTTGGACAGAAGAATAGGTTCAGAAGATTGATTACCCATAGACTTAGGCAAATGTAGCACTTTCCTCAAGTCAAGTAGGTTTAAATTTACTTCATTTTGGTCCATCTGAATCTCACGTATATCAATAATCTTCATGCGTTTCACATTACCCAAGTCTTTGAGAGAATGTTCTTTTCCCGAAGCATCTAGCTGAGTTTCCAGCAATTTGAACTGGGGCTTGAAATCCTTGTCGAGTTGCATTGACAGAACAAAAGAATCCCCACAATCAGGAAACACCACTAGCAACATAGAAGATCCATTGAAAATGTTCTTGGGAAGATTCCCTGCATTCAAACTATGCTCATTTACCTGAAATAATTATAACTTATATTTAGCCATTATCCAAGATGTACACATCATTATTTTTTTTCTAAATGGAAAATATGCAGAATTTAACCTCAAGGCCTAAAAACAAACTGATTGATGCAAATAAATGCAGAATGCTTCTACTCCTCAAGCTTATGAAAACATCTGAAGCAGTCATAGTTCCTTGATTCAAAGCTTCTTCATACTCTATTAATGCTGAAGGGGAAAGTATATTCTGGAATGACTGAAGAAGAAACCGACCATTCCTACAAATGCAAAACACAATAAAAAATCTGCCATACATTTGTCCTCAAATAACATCAATTGCATTCAGAAGAAAGCATCCATCTTTTCAATCCTTACGCAAACTTCTTGTCAAGGAATAACTGAAACTTGTATCCGACCAACCAACTCTTTCCAGTATAACTTACTGCAAACTTTCATATTCTTATCAATGACAAGCATCCAGGAGCATGTAAATTGTTACCTCAGGTCCAGGGGATAACATACTATAATAGTTAAATAAGCATATCATTCTGCAGAGGAAATTGCAGGGGCGATTGCCATGATTTAAGAGACCAATATATTTTCCTTCAAGACTTCCTCTACCATTAAGGAAAATACAAGCAAGTAACCCAAGATGCAGACACAAACATTTGGTTAATGTTGCGTGGTGAAAAACAATCTGGATAGAAGATTTCCACAGAAAATGTCAAAAACAGCCACAAATCTAAAGAAAACCCCTTTAGACTCGGAAAGAAAATAACCATAAATCCACAAACTCAGAATCCTTCTCAAGAAGATATTGAAATATTTTGTTTAGATGATTGATAATCATCTCATCTGCCTTATGCCCACTATAGAGATTTTCTTGCACTGTTACACATCACTCTCGCCACACACCTAACTCTTGTGCACCAAATTATCTTTTCCCCCCACTAATTAGTGTGAATTCCTCATCTACTTAAATTGTCCCCCAATAATTCTCCTTGCTTTACTTCCTATCAGTTAAGTAGTACCAATGGCAAAATGAGTTTGGATAAACCAAATAAAATACCAGCAAAGAAAGGGTAGAAGTAGCTTAGGTATGGATAGAAAGAATAGCAGCGAAAAACTTGCCTGAGAAGCGTTGAACAAAAAAACAATTCTCTTGCCATTGCAACTTAAGAGTTAAATATTATATTATTCTTTCTTTTCAAATAAGATAGTAAATTGACATTATTCTACCGTACATTGGTATTTTAAGCATATATAACTACTAAAATGAATAATCATACCTTATATTTATTCCAAGGGTAAAAAATGATGAGCCATAGGCCCGAACATACAGCATTTCCTGTCCCTCATAATCCTTGGAATCAATCTTGGTATACTTCTAAAACAAAGAAAGAACCATAAAACAAAAAGTAACCATTAAAAATCATTCAACCACAGTATGAAAGCCATCAATTCTAGCTGTTCCAAAATCAGTATTATTATTATATCAAGACTCAAATTCCTTTCTTTCTTACTTTGATTTTTCCAGGACACTAAATACATATCTACCACCACTTCCATACAGATTACTTCTTAATGCAATTTATTTCAAATTCATTAAAATTTCATGGACCGATTCTTGAATATCTGAAGGTACATCATTACATTTAATTGGATTATATTATTCTACCTCTTTGAAAGAAGATAAATCAAAATTCTAAATAGAATGGTGATGCATTTATACAAAACTTCTACCCTGAGCATAAGCAATGGAGCCGTAGTCAATCAAGTGAAATCCAATCCACAAAATAATTTAAATAATTTATAGATTCATAGCAAATAAGACAATAAAATACATGCAGCAAATACATTAATATAAAAAGTTTGCGATAAACCATTAGGAAAATTCAAGAGAAAAAAACACCTTCTTCTGATCAATATTAGGCTCGTATCCTGTGTGTTGGAGGAAGACATCACTAGCGGTTCGATATATCTGAATGTTTTTTTTCAACTCTTTTTGAATTTCAAGAAGTCGAGTGTATCTTTTACAATAAATAGCTCTTAACAACAACTTTTCAACATCAATGCAACTTTGATCAATTGAAAATTCTGCTTCCTTCCCCGTTAATGGATCTATGACAAATGAGCTATGAATACACTTTATGTGAAGATCTGGTCCTGGCTCAATTTTCATAAAATGACATGACAATCCTGGATCAGGTGTTCCAGAATTTTTATCGATATCTAACCAGTACATCACTTTCAAACCAGGAGTCCGCAGAGTAGATGAATCAGCGTCTGCATCTTGATTCAATTGTCCGGAACCACTGGCCCCATCAGAAATGAGCTCAAACCGAATAGTATCTTTCCATCTATCTTGTCTAAGCGAATTGACCTGTCTTAAGACAGTGTCCATAACAAGTGCAACACAAAATTCATGCAAAACTGAGTACAATGTCGAGAAAGGATTTTCAGCTGCTGCCATTCTTCGCTCTAAATCATCTCCAAGAACATGTCGCCTCAATTCCTCCAACTTCACTAATCCTTTTTTCTCTCCAACAAGGAGTTCAACATTTAATATTCTCCACAATGATAAGAGTCCTCTATAACCAAGAGTCACTTCCACCTCAAATTCCCCATCGACACGTAGCACTGCTTTACCGTCCACGACTTTGACCACCGAAATTTCTTGAGGGAGCGTGACTTCAAGTAATTTGGATCGGACAAGAGACCCCAACTTTTTCAAAGCATGCTTTTGCTCATCCTCATTCAATATCCCCTGAACACCAACATCTTCAATACATTTTGGTAAGCGCTGATATGAACCAGTGAGGAGAACTTCAATAGCAGATGGAACATCATAGACAGGAGCTCGAGCTTGCTGTAGCACCTCATGCATGAAAAATAACGAATCTGCAGCTTGAGTGAAACAAGTATCGTGACTAGATAAAGTTGATCCAAGTTGTTGACAGTATTGTATCAGCGGAACCTACAAATAAAAAGGTAAGAAGTAAACAAGATAGATAGACTTGGACAAAAAACTAAGGAAATAGATAATCAAATGAATTTCTACTAAAATAAAAAGATAAATAGAGTTGAAACAAATAGCAAATATCAGGAGCCCTTTTGTTCAATAAGAAAATAAATAAGCATAAAGTCACTGACTAATTAAAATGGTTGACAGTAAACACAAGAATAATATTTAGAATCGGTAAAGTCGCACTTAGCAAGTACAGTGTTGGAATATATAGGTAGGATTTTGAAGAGCAGGTACATTTCAAGTTTTTAAATTTTTTTGCTTCAGTTTGACAAGTGCGAGATTCTTTTAATAAGCAAATTTGGCTCTATTGAAATAAAGAGGCAACAACTACCGTTTTGACATCTAATAGGATTTGGAAAAATGCTATGATTTATTCAATGATACGAGTCTATCATGATACCCCTCGATATCTTATCTATTTAATGCCCTCCAATTTTATTAACTTCTACAAACTACTTATTACTTATTACAATTGAGTGTTATCATTTCTCTCTCTTTAAAACACGCATTGTCCTCCATGTGAAAAAAAAAATTGTCATCCAATCCAACGAGGTTTTCGAGGATTATTTGCTACCTTGCCCCTTGCATTCTTTATCTCAACTCCAATCTGTCCAAGGCACAAGCATCGTAATTTTTTAATATTCTCTTATTTTATTAATCCCCCTAGACTTCCATTAACTAGTATAGAATTCTACAAACTATTTATCAGGTATTACTATTGAAATCTATCAATATAATGATTAAAATATAGTCCTAAATTTTAGGAACCAAATTGCATCATTCTGATGCTTATAGTACAATATTGTGTTTCATTAATAAGAAATAGGCTTAATTCAAAACACTCAGGGAGAAAAACAAATGTGTGATTGTTTTCTAGAATCACAAGGTATTATGAAACAGTTTGTTTTCTCTTCAAATACTTCTTTTGTCCCTATCCACGTAATTTACAATTATTTCTAATTGAAACATCAAAACTTTAAGTGGGGAAGATTAAATTTTAACATACTCATTAAACCTGTTTCAAATCTTAATTTGCGTTATATTCTAGGCAACTAAAAACACATTCAAATTCCGGCACACCATTTATCTAACTACCACAAGAAGATCTAAACGTTTACTTTTTCGAGTAGTAATATATCCAATCTAAAACTAGAACGCCAGAGAATTTAAAAGACAAAAAGAGCGAGCAACCGACCTGTTTACACCACTTAGCGAGGACATTGAGGCGGAGCATCCGCTGCTGAGTCTTGAGGAGGTACTTGAGGAGGCTAACCTTTTTCTCGGTATCAGAAACGTCGGAGGATTTGGATTTCTCAACAAGATCCTTGAGAGAAACGAAAGATTCCTCCGCCGTCCGGCTGACCAAGGCCGAGAATTCCACCGTTTTTTGCCCTAACTCCGCCGCCATTGCTCCTTTCTTTTCACCTCCTACTCTCTCACCTCTTTCTTCCTCAAGAAGAGATCAACTACGAGGAAATCATGAACTCCTGGTCCAGAGAGGGAGAAAGACGAAGGACTTTTGGAGAGAGAAAGAGAAGTCGGAGAGTGATTCGTAAAAGTAAAGTTGACGACTTGGCCAATGAAATACGGACATTAAAACCAGATATCGGGCTCATTGGGCTTTGGCAATCTCAAAATGAGGCCCATGACAAGTCAGATTTAGCAAAAAGGGAAGAGACGGTTCTATCCAAACTAGAGGAGGATAAAACCGAACTAAACAGATAGACCGGACCAAATTAAAACTTTTATCCAATTCTGGTCCGGTTTGGTCTTGTATGATCCTGATTATGGTCATAAAATTTTAAATCCAATTATATTGATATGATCATGAATTTTCGAAAAACCAGATCAGATTAAATCATCTCACTCTTAATTAAAATTAACGATTAATGATATAATGAATAATATCGACAAATATTCTTTTAAATTTTTCTCATAAAAAAATTAATAATTCTATTAATTTTATAATAATATTAAATGAAAAATACCATTTTTCATCGAACTATCAGAGAAAAATGAACCGAACACCGAACTTTGAAAAGGAGGAACTTCGAGTCGAGATTTTATCCATTTAATCTTGTTTCAATCATACAAGCATTGTACGTTTTTTGCGGCAATAATAAAAATAATAGTATTATGTCTATCTTCTTATTTTATCATCTGTATAGACGCTAACGTGTCAAACAAATTGAATAAAATATGTAAATAAAGTTATAAAATAGCGGAGATTTTAAAGGAGAATTTGAGCATCGTGTGATTAAACCCTAATCTATCGTCGTAAAATTTGAGCTTCTAGTAATTTTTTCCGCTAATTTTTGATCGAATCATTGGAAATGCTTATAATCTGCGCTTTAATCGTGTCGATTAAAGATACGTTAGGTAGGTTTAATTCGCGGAGCTAATTGCCAAAGCTCTACCTTTAATCGTGTCGATAATAATTTTTGTAAATATCCGATAAAATTCTAACTAATTTAACAAATAAAGTTTCAAATTCGATAAAGTTTCCAATTTTCCGAGGTAAAAACATCGCATTTAGAATAGTTAATTTACATCCGGATTTTCGATGTACTACATGAAGAAAAAATTGACCTTTGGCCATGAATTTGAGCATAAACTACATCTCAAGGATCATACCGATAAGTATTGATCATATTTAAACTCGGCCCGAGCATACTCTGAATCCAATTTCTCATCGGTGTCGTTCGACAAGATCGAGTTAATTTGTCAAATTAATTCATCCACCAACATTTGTTTCTTCGATTTAAAAAAAAAAACCGAATTAATTTCTAAAACAAATTAGAATTTTGTGTGTTGTGAGCATTTGCAAAGAAGACTTGTCTTCTCCATTGGCTTGATATAATCTAATCAAGGCAAATAATCATTTTCTTTGTACAATTCAATTCGATCCAAACCGGTTCGATTTTCACAAGGATTGCATGACCGCGCAAGCTACCGCTTGAGCCCAATGCCTCAACTTTGTCTTCACCTTTTGCGGATTATCGCCTGCATATCGAGTTTAATCAAAAGCCATATTCGATGTCAAAATGGAACGTATACTTGCTCGAATATTGATTATATCGAATTTGATTTAATACTAGCTTATTAGAGAATTGAATTCCAAAAGTCAAATACATTTTAAAATGCATAATGCTAAATTTACATTCTTATCATACATTATTATTGTACGCGCTGATGTGTCAAGTTGTGATTGGTCAAGTTTGACTGTATTTAATATATTATCATTAAAATAATTATTTATAATATTTATTGCACTAATCACAGCGTAATACATCAGAGCGTACAATATAAATATATGCTAAGAATGTAAATCTAACATTACTATTTTAAGAATGTTGAATTAGGTCATGTTCATGAAAATTGACGACTCACGGTAAGAGACTCATTATAAATAGTTAAGTTGTTACTTCATAATTTATTATGTTAATTTATCATTTGATACTGTAACATGTATTTTAAGAATGCATAATACGATGGACGTTAGGGTGTGGAAATACTTGGGTAGAAATCATTTTCGATTGCTATTAATTAGGGGTGAGAAGTTTCTGCACATACTCAATTCTATCTTGGAATAAAACTGGAGCAGATGACCACAGAATTAAAACTGTAAAATACAATGTTGTTTTAGTTTGGTTTGAGTTCGGTTTAATATTTAAAAAATGAACTATAAAAGTAGCTTTTTATATTTGAATCGAGTTTTGAGTAAGTGAGCCAGGTTCAGAACCAGTTTTTGAATTTTTATCGGGTTTCACCTGATTTTTTGTCTTTTTAACCTACAATTTAATATTTAAAACCGAAATCCGACCAAAATTAGAAGTTCAACTTTAGACTGCAATTTCATTCTTATTTTGCTCACCCCTGTAATATTAAATAAGTTCCGACCTCTCCCGTGCGGGTTCAGCTCAGTGGTCGAGGGATGACAGATCTGGTAATAAGTGCCTAAGTTCGAATCTTGCGGTGTCCTAGTGTGAGAAGGCGTTACATCCCTAGGCTGCTGAGTCACCGTAACTTACCCCCTCACAACCTGTCGGGCCGGGGTGTGGGGGCCCTCGGAGCGAGGGATTCTGCCTTTTGGTAACAAATAAGTTCCGACCTCTTAATCGTGGTAGGTTTTAGATTGTTAACTCGAGTAGTCGAGTTAACCTTAACCCTACCTTAACCTAGGTCAACTAAGAGTCGGTTGACTTGGAAATCGCTTCTCAAGAGGTGGTTTGAAAGTTTACCTGGACTAAAAATTTTCCACGAGTCTGAGACACTTTTTGGGCTCCCGAATGAAGAAGACAGGCCTCCGAGGGACGGCATGGAATGGCGACTCTGAGGCGTCGAGACCGGCGATGGCGAAAGCTGTCGATTCACGGCGAAATAAAGGTCGAGAGCTGGCAAGGTGTTGCATAGGCTATGTCCTTCTTCTTCGTTGAATCCAAAACCTAGCTCTATGCATCCTTTTAGCTCGTTCAGATCGTCGTCGGTGATGTATTCGCCGCCGTCGTTAGTGGAATATTTCTTACTCTCTTGCCTCAAAATCTGCCGGCGCCGTTTCTCCCACGCAATGTCGCGCGGCGTTTCGCACATGGATCGCTGCTTTGATAGACGCTTGTTGCCTTTCAACATCGGCGGCACTAAGGGCATCCGTTGTAGCTCTTCTTCTGGCTCGCAGAGCGGTGGTGGCGGAGATGGGGATGGTGATGGGGATGTTGTTCCCTGCAACTGTTGCTCCTCCATGATTATATGATGAATCCCCTCTTTTTTTCCGGATGGATGGTGAGGAATCCTTTGAGCATCTGCAATGCAGAGGCTGCGGCTGTAAGAAGAACCTCCGGCGAGCTCAGTGGTGGTGAAAATGAGGTACGGATAATCCGCAGGGTTCTTCTTTGAACAAGAAAGGCACCAGCCCAACCGGCTCAAAGGAGAGCTGGTTTGAAAGGCTTTAATGGGTGTCTATCGAGCCCCTGTGTCAAGGGATTGTGATGACATTCCACCATCCATTTCTAACAGCCATTCTCAATTCCGCCATCTTAATTTTAGAAGGTTTCCCTTTTTTTCCCATGGCTGTATATCTGTTTGAAGGGTTCACCTACATTTTAGTTAACATCCAGTCTGTGAATCTAGTAATAAAATTCAGGCAACTCACCCATAGTCAGTAGAACTAACTTGGTTTTTATGTGCTTCTCTTGTATATCAACCGTCTTTTTCCACGTGTTATAATTTCTTTTTGTGTTTTCACGTGTTTTAAAAGTATGCAAAAATAGTAGCAATTCTCTAGAGTATTACTAGGAGTAGGACTACTAATTATAACAAAACGACTTTTTTCTTTTTTTTTTTGCAATTTATGCTTCTGTTTTTGCAAATGTTTTGCAGTTCATTTCCTGTTGCATCTGAAATGCTTAAATTAAGACTATTCAGACAACTTAATTGAACTCTATATGTTCAGTGGTGGATTGTATATATAACCTCCCCGCTAAACCAATAAAATTGCAGAAGCCGACATTGATGAATAGTTTATGCATGTGTGATTTTTAGGTCTTAACATCGTAGGAACTGTTAGAAACCATAAAATCTAGGCCAATATTTAGGGAAAACAGTCTAAATATAGCATTTTCGGTAATGCTATTTACGGCCAAATATATAATGTAGAGTTCTAATGTTACTCCATCCATCTGTTTCCAACCATTTTATTGACTTTTGGAATGAAACCAAATAAGGTGGCTCGAACATTAGGCCTGAGAAAAGCAAGAAATCAAACATAGGCAAAAAAAGTACCTTCCTTTTCTTGCCTGGATTATCTTTCTCATGCAGGAGAGGCTGTAAATGATGATTTTTCATGGGTTATCAGAGGTGTAAGGATCACCTCCTACCACTGAAGGCACAAAGAAAAACTGAGAATTTCTCGAGTTTTTTTTGCGTGCAGGAAAAAAAATTCCTTTCTGTGTTTTTTTGTCTTTAATTGACTAGTCGTTTTCCTGTGCGCCAAACAAGATATTTCTCCATATTCTTTATCTGAAGCCATGTCAAGCAATACCCATGTTTTGTTATCCCTTTTCTGTATGACTCTTTTATTGAATGTATTTAATGGTTTAGCCTCAGATTCAAAACCATTGCTTTTAGGGTGTGGCTCTGGCACAGATGAGGATGGACGAAAATGGGGGCTGGGTTCAAAATATATCAAGTCAAGTAACTCAATCTTGGCAAGGGCCTTATATCAAGACCCTTCCCTTACATCTCAAATCCCATACATGGATGCAAGAATTTTCACCTCTGAAGCAACATACAAATTCCCAGTAATATCTGGTAGAAGATATTGGCTCAGGCTCCATTTTTATCCTGCGGTTTATGGCTCTAACAATGCTGCAGAATCCTATTTCTCTGTCCTGGCTGATGAGCTCATTCTGCTGAAAAATTTTAGTGTTCAATTGACCTGTCAGGCATTACACAGGCTTTTATTGTGAGAGAATATTCAATTGCACCATTGAAATCTGATTCTTTGGCCCTACGTTTAAGCCAGATGTGGGTTTTGCAATCATCAACGGGATCGAGTTAATTCCAATGCCTGATCTTTTTGACAATGGAGCGGCTATGGTTGGTGTCCCCGATCAAAATGTGGGTTTTAAGAGCTCGAATTTACAGACCATGTTCAGGTTGAATGTTGGTGGGCAGTATATTTCTCCGACCAATGACTCGGGCCTCTACAGAATGTGGTATGATGACCTTCCTTACATCTATGGAGCTGCAACTGGATTTACAAACGAGGCAACAAAGAAAGTTAGAATCATGTATAATGACATGCCTCAATATATAGCTCCTGCAGATGTATATAGAACCTCAAGATCAATGGGGAATGACAAAAATGTCAATCAAGGCTACAATTTGACCTGGGTGTTTCAGCAAATTGATCCAAATTTTATGTACCTTGTGAGACTCCACTTTTGTGACTACTATCTGACCAATGCCAATCAGATTGTCTTTGAGATCTTCATCAACAATCAAATGGCCCTAAGCGAAGCCGATGTGATTGATTGGAGTGGCGGAAAGGGGGTGCCCATATACAAAGACTTTGCTGTGTATGTTTCTAAAGAGGAGTAACTTTGGTTAGCTTTGCACCCATCTACAGAAACTGATCCTGAGTTCTTTGATGCAATGCTTAATGGAGTTGAGATATTCAAAGTTGACTCCAGTCAAAATTTGGCAGGCCCAAATCCTAGTCCTTCTGATTTTCAAGTTAAGGTGGAGGCTAAAGCTCAAAAAGCTTTTGAAGAGAAGCAAAGTAGTAATGTCCATGTAATCGGCAGAGCAGCAGGAGGAGCTGCTGCGGTTGCGGTGGCTGCATTATGCTTTGCTGTATATCAAAAGAAGAACAAGGTTGCTAGCAATGATTCACATACTTCTAGCTGGTTGCCAATTTCTGGAAATTCGCATTCAAGTGGAAGCAAATCGATAATCTCCGGGAAGAGCAATGCCAGCAACTTGGCTCAGGGACTTGCTCGTCGTTTCACATTGCTGGAAATTCTACAGGCTAAGAAGCGTTTTGACGAGTCTAACGTCATTGGGGTCGAAGGATTTGGTAAAGTTTATAAAGAAGTAATTGATGGTGGAACAAAGGTTGAAATTAAGAGGTTGAATCCGTCTTCCGAGCAAGGAGTTCACGAGTTTCTGACTGAAATTGATTTGCTTTCGAAGCTTAGACACAAACACTTGGTATCATTGATCGGTTTCTGCGATGAAGATGACGAGATGTGCTTAGTTTACGACTATATGGGGAAAGGGACTCTAAGGGAGCATATTTGCAACAAGGCGAGCAAAGCCAGTCTTTCATGGAAGCAACGGTTAGAGATTTGCATCGGAGCGGCGAGAGGGCTTCACTACCTTCATACCGGAGCACAATACACGATAATTCACAGAGATGTGAAAACAACTAACATTCTCTTGGATGACAATTGGGTTGCTAAAGTTTCAGATTTTTGGACTTTCGAAAACGGGTCCGAACATGGCGAATGGCCACATCAGCACAGTGGTCAAAGGCAGTTTCGGCTACTTAGACCCTGAGTATTTCCGGAGACAACAATTGACCGAAAAATCCGATGTTTATTCCTTCGGAGTTCTTCTTTTCGAGGTTCTGTGTGCGAGGCCGGCTCTTAATCCGAGCCTTCCGAAAGAGCAAGTTAGTCTTGCGGATTGGGCGCTGTACTGCGTGAGAAAAGGAACTCTTAACGATATAATCGATCCCCATCTCGAGGGCAAGATCAACCCCGAATGTCTGAAGAAATTTTCAGATGCGGCCGAGAAATGCTTGGACGATCACGGAGCTGAACTGCCGTCGATGGGCGATGTGCTTTGGAATCTTGAATTTGCCCTTCAATTGCAGGAGACCGAAGATGGTTCCACTCGTTCTTCGAGAATTAATAACGATGAATTCGAGGATGGGAATCTTGGCAGCCAGAATGTGGCGATGCACTACGAGAATCTAAGCCTCTGATCCGAACATGAACTAAGCGAAGAATCCAAAGATGATAGTAGTGTATTCTCAATTAAAGTAATTATACATCGTCTACGATCATCAAATAGTAATTATCAATTAATACTTTAAAGTAATTGTATTTTTTTTCTATAGGTGATCGTATGTCGGTCAGTCTTAGTTTTATTTCAAAATAAAATCATAATTAAAACTTATAGTTTCAAATTTTTGAGAACCGGCACCGTAACTTATGGTTTCGGTTCTGTTCTGATTCTAATATGGTTTTATTTTATATTTAAAAAAATTAAAATATAATAATAAAAATATATTTTTATTATATTTATGTCGAATTTTAAATAATTGAACGAGTTTATTAAGATTTAGGTCGGGTTTTATTCAGTTTTAAAACTTTTTCGACAAACTGTCCCTATTATGATTTCGCATTTTTTATTTATAAAAACTGACACCGGTCCATAAATCACATATTTTTAAAATTAGAACTAATACTGAATTAAAATTGACGATTCTAGTCTAGTTTTCCTGACATTTAATTTTTTCACTCTTGAATTTCATATCTTTTTATAATGAGTGTCTTGGTGTCAACTTTTTATTGATCGAACTATTTATTTACCCTTCACTTTTGAGATGAACAAAATTTAGAAGTAAACGGTAAATCATATTTAATTTTTTAATTGAAAAAAATTATATTTACCCTTCGCTTTTAATTTTTTATTATCTGTCTAATTATTTGGTTTAAAAAAAAATTTGAAAATGTTCACCAACATATAATTAATTTTTTAATGATATTAGTTGGTTTCTTTTTATGATATTAGGTAATTATATTTAACGTTTCAAATAATTATTTGTGTAATTAAAGAAATAAATCAATAATTAATTTATTATTTGGTACATATTAGAATTAGTCTCAATCCCGACCATTCGACCCGAATGAATTTGGGGTCCATTGGATTGCGGATGCACTCATAAACATGTACTATAAATACGAGTGTAGTCGCTGAGCAACTCTCGGAGCCCTAATTCATCGACGTTTCGAGCGGACGGAGAAGCAGATCGGAGATTAAGATCTGCAAATTTTGGCTGAAAATATGGTGAAATTCTTATTCTTCGGAGTCTTTTTCTCTAGTTTGAGTTGGCTTCTGTTTTTGACTTTATCGCTGTTTTACGGAGAGGGAGAGAGGTAATGTTTCGAAGGAATTTTAATAGTTCTATGAGTTTTTAATCGTGAGCAGGCGGACGTAGAGGCTGATGTTGCGGTGGCTGGACAGCCGAAGAAGAGGACATTTAAGAAGTTCAGCTTTAGAGGCGTAGATTTGGATGCGCTGCTTGATATGTCTACTGATGAGCTCGTAAAGCTTTTCACTGCCAGAGCTCGGAGAAGGTTAGAGATGGGAAACGTCGTTTTCCTCAATCGTATTGTCAGTTTTGAATGTTTTTTAAGTCATTAACTCGTGTTGTGGACTGTGGTGGGTGTTTTTTTGTGTATGATAGGTTTCAGAGGTCTGAAGCGAAAGCCGATGGCGTTGATTAAGAAACTGAGAAAAGCTGTAACTCCTTTCTCCTTTGCACTAGTAGTGTGGAAAATATATTACACGAGAGTCTTTGGCAAGTTTATTTGCTAGTTAGGACTAAAAGGCAACCTTTTTCAATTCTAAATTTCATTTTCTTTCCAATCCTTGTAAGATTTGAACATGTTCTGCATCTTCCTTTTTAGTTGCAATGATCTTGTTTTGTTTGGTTGTGGTAATCGTTTTATATGCTATGATCATGCCATATTGTTTTAAATAAGCTTTCAATATAGTGCTAATCACTCTGATTGAAGCTATCTATTGCATTTATGTCAAATGCATCGGAATTGTTGTAAATTGCTTATGCTAGATAAAAATGTTGCTGATTTGTCTTGTTCCTAATTTACGGAGGACAATTTTCTTTGGCATTATGTTTGAAAATTTTCATTTCTCCATCCACATTTGCTTTATAGTTTACTATAGGCAGTGGGTTTCATCATGTAAGACAAAATTGCTGAACCAATCAATCCCATAAGTCAGTCATTTTATTTTCTGACGGACCATGAGGTAACAATTGTAGTTTTTCTCATCCTTCTATCAGAAAAGAGAAGCTCCACCTGGTGAAAAGCCGGAAGCAGTGAGAACTCACCTGCGAAACATGATAATTGTCCCCGAGATGATTGGGAGCATTATTGGGGTTTACAATGGAAAAACCTTCAATCAGGTTGAGATAAAGCCTGAAATGATTGGCCACTACCTTGCCGAATTCTCCATTTCGTATAAGCCTGTAAAGCACGGAAGACCTGGTATCGGTGCCACACACTCTTCCAGGTTCATTCCTCTCAAGTGAAACATTCTTCTTTCACTACAATATATTATGCACAATCTGAAGTTCATCGGGTTTTCACCTCGACGCTGAATTTTAAGTTTCTGGACGCCACGTATCTAGTTCGTGCAATTTTGTTTGCTTAAACATATCTTTAAGTGGATGGATAGTTCTTGGCTTCATTTTATGTTGTTGTAGACTGAATCACTGATTTCCTGTCAATTTCCCAAAGTTAAATTAAAAAATAAGTACCATTTGGCTCTATTTCTATATGGCTCCCGACATATGGAAGAACTCTGGAATTTCTCATTTGTTAACATCTTTTCTGTGGTTTTTTTTCTAGATTGGAAATAGAAGATGAAAATGCAGATCTGAAGCAGAAATTAACACCTCTGGCTCTGAAAAAGATGTTAAATTGGATCTAACCCTCAAGTTCTTAGTGATATTAACCTCTAACCCTCAAGTTCTTCGAGACGAGGCACGTAAAACTAGTTACTCTACTTGTCGTGATCGAGGACGAATTTAAGAGCACATCGGTCTATGCCAAAATCGGTTATCTTCCTAAGCTAACTTAGTTTGTCGGAATTGAAAATCTAGTGAAGAACTATGATCGACAAAGCATTCCGTGCTGTGTCCTTTTGTTTCTCGTTCGAATTTAGTGTACGAAACTTGGCAAGTCTACTGGAATCTAAATTCGCCCGGGTAACGTCGGAAGCATGAAGTTATATCTCTGTCTCATGAGAATTAAACATTCAGGTAGTTGAACAAAATCAGACAAAAACACACGATCGGAAAGTCAACCAAAATAGGGATTTAGGTTCTTCCGACATGAAAATCTCTAAACTTGTCATTGTTGGCTGAGATCATAAATTAGACTAGAATGGTCAATTTTTGTTCAGTTATAGTCTTGATTATTAAAAAATCGTGATTTATTGTTCGATTCTGATAATTAAGAGCGTAAAACTGTGAAACCAAAATACAGGCCATAAGTTAAAAAAAGACTCTAAATTATATAAAATTCTACCAAAATCTAATAAANTTCTAATATCTGTAATTTACCCTATAGTATAGGCCATTAAAAGCATTTTGCCCTATTAAAATTGCATCATATTTCACTGTTTTAATTTTTACTTTATTTTAAAATAAAAATAGACAAGACCGTACCCACCGAGAAATAAAATATAGATAAATATTGATAAATATTGAAAGAAGTAATATTTATCTATATTACTTAATAAAATACAAGCAATTCCAAACCGAGATGGGAGCAAAAGTATCGGGAATCAGTGATTTGTTCTACCATTAATCAAGCTGGGTTCTGGATTCAATTTACAGATCTGGGTCATTTTAACTCTCAATATTTTGCGAGAAATTTCACGATCGGGCGATTGAAAAAGGAAAAACAAGCGAATTTTGGCATCTGGGGGTTCAAAATGTGCGATATTTCTAGTTTCAGACTGATTTTAGTGTCGTTTGTGCTTCTGGGTCCGATTAGACTCGGTAAGGGCTTGGCTTATGGCTCTCCGTCTTCTTCTGAGACGACTATGCATACTAACAATTGGGCTGTTCTAGTCTGTACATCTCGCTTCTGGTTAGTCATCTTATTGTAAAATTTGAATCTGTAGTGTTTTTTCAATAATGAAATCTATTTCGTCTGTTCTTCTAAATCTGTTATAGATTCATAGGGATTGTATTCATGTGTTTCCGCTTCTTGTAATATAATCTGTGGTTTATTTTTCATGATTTCTCTCTGTATATAATGCTTCAGAGTTATATAGTAATTCATAATGTGTAGTAGTAATTCATAATGTGTAGTTGAATGTATTAGGTATTTTAGATCCCTTGATCTGATGCTGAATTGAAAGTTTCATTGCTTCTGTAATTGTACATCTGAGCTAATGTTGAAAGTTTTGTGCAGGTTTAATTATAGACATATGGCCAATACTTTATCTTTATACAGGCAAGAACACTTTCGAATTCCAGATTTTCTTATTCAGCAAAACTTTGAAATTTTTTTCAAACAAAAACTATTTTTTCAGGACCGTTAAGCGATTAGGAATACCCGATGAAAGAATAATTCTCATGCTGGCAGATGATATGGCGTGTAATTCTCGGAATAAATACCCAGCCCAAGTCTTCAACAATGAAAATCATAAACTTAATCTGTATGGAGATAATGTTGAGGTGAGTCATTCTCTCTTGGCTTTTCATTCCTGAATGGATTACTCACTGAGAATAGAAAATAGGCAACTTTATCTTCCTATGGTAATCTTGAAGTTATATCAGACGAACTCCCGACGCAATTCTAGAAACTGTATCAACAACACTTTGAAGTCCTATGGTAAAGGTTAAATATAAAAAGTAATATATGTTAAGGTAATACATAAATGATTAAATTATTTTTCACCAACAAGATCGAACTTTTGTGATAGTATCTTGTCATGGTATCAGAGTCAGAAGTTTCAAGTTTGATATTCAATAAAGATAAAATCTCATTAAAAAAGAAACTCATCACGTGTAATGAGAAAAAAATAATCTACATATGAAGAAAAATGTTAGGATAATAGTAAATGATTAAATTATTATTCACACACAAATTCGAGTTTTTTGGATAGTTGGTTATTTGTCAATATCTAAGGAATGGAACTCTATAATCCAAAAATTTTCAAGTTGTTTGAGTGCAATCATGGATAACTTCCAAATCATTAGGTCATTTTAAATTGATGGATTCTAAGTTTACCAGGTGGATTATCGAGGTTATGAAGTGACTGTCGAAAACTTCTTGAGGGTCCTTACTGGACGTCATGAAAAAGCAGTTCCCAGATCGAAGCGGCTCTTGAGTGATGAAGGAAGCCACATTCTTTTGTACATGACTGGGCACGGAGGAGACGAGTTTTTGAAATTTCAAGACTCAGAAGAGCTTCAAAGTCACGATTTAGCTGATGCCGTCAAACAAATGAAAGAAAAGAGTCGGTAAGAATGCTTTGAACGTGCCGATTATCATGAGTTTTTTGCTTATATAAAAAATCCACCTAAACCTAATTAAGAGAAAAAAAAGAATAAGATAAGAAGAAAGGAAGTTTCAAATTTTGGTTAAAACTAGTAGGGGTAGAGATATATTATATACGATAATCGAACCTTAGAGAAATAATAGTTTGAGACAATAAAAAAGGCTTTCTATTTTATCAACTAATTTCATGATTATCATATCTTATTGATTTTGAATAAATAATTTATTACTAGATTTTTTATATTTATAGAATAAAATATATAATCAAATAAAAATGAAGGAAACAAAATTAGTTTAGGGGTCAATGGGGATTCTTATTTTCCCCATCCCAAATCTGAAAGAACAAACGTACTAAAACCAAAGTTAAAATTCTTTGTTCTTTGAACTTTATTTCTGAAGTTCCGTTTTTTCTTTTGATGCTGATTTTTCGGTAAGAATACTTTATGCTTTGGTCCTTAATCACTTATGATGTTGATTTCACAAGTTTAGATTCAAAGAGTTGCTTATAATGGTTGACACGTGTCAAGCTGCCACTCTCTTCTCTCAGGTTTGTATTTTCTGCTCCAAAATAGCTGTTAAACTTAGTATTTTGCGGCTATTTTTTCGGTTTATGTTCTGTTGCTGCTTTGAGCTACATTTTACCTCTATTAGAAGAACTATGAAGATTTTTTTGCAAATAATTTGACAATCTAAAGCTGAAGATTGTTTTATTGCATGCAGCTTCAGTCTCCAGGTGTTTTAGCCATTGGAAGTAGTATGAAAGGAGAAAACTCTTATTCCCATCACTTGGACTCTGACGTAAGTATGCCATAACTTCAATACTATTTCTCATTTTGTGCTTATTAACTAACTTTGTTGAGTCTTCTTGCTCGGATTCGATTAATTTAGTCGTGATTTTACTTGTGACGATCCAGATTGGTGTTTCTGTGGTTGATCGTTTCACGTTTTATACTCTTGCCTTTTTCGAGAGATTGAATATTTATGACAATGCATCATTAAACAGGTAAGATGAGTTCAAACTTGAAAAAATAAAATAAAAAATAAGGCTATGAACCGAAAACTATTGCCTTTTTTTAAGAGTTTTCCCCCCTTTTGTTTTTTAAATATTTGGTGTTATGCAGTCTATTCAATTCTTACCATCCTAGTACACTGATGTCTACTGCGTATTATCGAACCAATTTATACCCGCGACGATTGGAGGAGGTATCTATATCCCATTTTATTATTATTATTGTTATCGGTCATTATCGATCTAAGGAGCCGGAATATTGTCTTTCTCGATAGGTACCTGTGACGAATTTCTTTGGCTCGATTATGGAAACAATACATACTGAGTCATCTTATCGAACTCCGAAAGAGAAAGATTTTGACTGGTTTGGTATCCGAAAACGAGCTGATGGAGTTCGATTTTCCAAAGAGAGGAGATCGCTTGGCAACTCCGAGGAGGTCGGTTTTGTTTGTATCTTATGATTCACTATTTGTTGTTGATGAGATGAATTAAGGAGGAAGAGGGTCTTTAATGCAGGAGAAAAGTGGTGGTTTTGCAAATTTGTTGAGCAGTTTCGACGAGAAAATACGACAAATCCGAGCCGTCCATGCAGATACGATTGTGCGGTGTGGGCTGGCCGTGATGCTGCCATTGTTGGGAGTTTCTGTGTGGCTATCTTGAAGAATCAAGCCTCCTTTGTGTTGTTCCTCGGCTTAGTTTCTTGCCTGCCAAACAACATTTTCTAACATAATTTTGGATTTTGGGTTGGTTTTTTATTCAAACTCCAAACCGTAGATTAATTGGATCGGTTTTAATTAATTAAAAAATTAATCCAAATCGATTCATGCTCATCCTAAATGGAGTCCCGATACACAACTTAGATTTATTTTCTTAACATATCATATTAGTATATATTTTAATATCTCAAGTTGTAATTAGTATAAATAAAATATATTTAATATAATATAATTAAAATAATTTAATGTATAAATAATTAAAATAATAATTTATAATATTTATTTTATTTATTATAATTAAGATATATTTAAAATTTAAATATTTGAGCAAAGAAGTATTTTTAGAGGAGTTAAGGGACTGACCTGCAAAATACGAGAAATTAAAACCCTAAATCCTGACCAATTCGTCTATTTAAGTGCTCGAGCGCCCTTACTTCGCCATTTCGTTCTTTCAGCATCGTTGCTCTTGAGGTATTTGATTTCGTCGTTCTCTCTCCTGCTATTTGTATCTATTTCTCTTTATCGCTTCTTTTCTTGTGTGTTTTCATTCCTAGTTTGTTGGGAAATCGTCTGTATTCTATCTCCGAAGCACATATCGAAGGCTTCCGGGTGAATTTTGTTACCTATGGAGCTCAAAGCTTGTGCGACATGATTCAATCATGGCTCATTTTGTGTCTTCTTGATGATTNTTCCCAATCCAAAGGTTTTCTTTGACATTGCAATTGGAAAAATGAAAGCTGGTCGAATTGTGATGGAGCTATTTGGAGACATTACTTCAAAAACGGCTGAAAATTTAGAGTCCTCTGCACGGAAGAGAAAGGTATTGGAATATCAGGGAAAGCCCTGCACTACAAGGGCACAAGATTTCACAGTATAATCCCAGGTTATGGAGAAACGGCTGAAAATGGTGATGTGACAATGAATAATGGTAGTGGTGGAGAATCAATTTATGGAGAAACATTCCATGACGAAAATCTTCAAGGAGCCAATCACACAGCCAGAAATTCTGTTCATAATTAATGGACAAAACACCAACTGTTCTCAATTTTCCATCCCCGGCAAAGATGCATATCCGAACGCAGACCCATGTTTCATTTGAAACGATGGATGGGTTTGGTTTGAATTTTACTGAAAAGCCGTCCGGATTGTGATCAAAGATTGTTGTCAGCTTCATGATAATGAACGGACAACCGTTTGTTGTTGGCCTTTGAAGACAAAAATGAAGATTGGATCGTAGTTAGGTGATTGCCTGTTTTCATTTGTTCTTTAAATTTTCAATGATCTCTTGGTCATGATGTGTATAATCTTAGATTTTCGTGAATTTGAGTTTGATTTTGTCATTAATTGTCTGTGAGAATTGAGACAGTTGTCTGTATACATTCACTTGATATGAAAAGCCAAAAAAAGGGTCTGGAAATGAACCCATTGTTCATAATCCGCCATTGTTGAGAAGCTTCAATCCCATTCTTCATCCATGAGTTGATCATCTCTTTCAGGCCTGTCCTCTCTCGACCTTCAAGCTTCCAATATTGTCATCAATGGCGGTCATATAGAATCCCTCGTCTGCAACTATCACTTTCCTCTCTCGACTCATTACAACCAAAATGGGTTCCTCTTTATACCATCTTTTCACCTTCCATGGCAGAGCTGTTGCGTCTCTGAAAGCCACTGCAGCTCCACCTCTTCCAAGCCCCATTAATGGCTCCCGACGTGGAACCACAACCAATGACTCCATTCTGTTTGCTAAGCATATATCATCAAAATATTTGAGAGTTGGATGGAGATGTGCACTAACATTTTAGGTCCGTCACAGTTTGTTAATCATTTTCAAAATTAATTTTTTTTTTGATATTTTGCTCTCAGATAAAAATCAATATACATTTAAACTAGAGAAAAAACTAATTTTGGGCATGATTTTCGGATAAATAGGCTAAATCGGGCATGAGTTTTGGAAAAATAAATTTTGGGCTTCCTAAATACATGATCAGACGCATCATGTGTCTGAGTGAGAGACGATTGGATGCAACTTGTCTCACTCGGACGCAACTTGCCTCACTCGGACGCATAATGCGGACACACGATGCATCCAGACCCATTTTTTTCAATTTTTTGTTTTTAATTAATTTGACTAGTCAAATCGTATCAGAATGACTTGAAATTTTTACCACACATTTAGAACAATAAAAGACACTAATATGCTTTTAAATTTTTTTCGACAACTGTACGATTTACTATAATGTTTTTAATACATAAACAAAATTTTTTTTATTAAAATTACATACGGTAATAAAAAATTTGAAAATTGTATCACAAACTTAAATCACTGTAAGACAATATTACACAAAATTTCATAAATTTTCAACAATGGTACGATTTATTATAATTTGTTTAATACATAAACAAACAAATTTTGTTAAAATTACGTACATCAATAAAAAAATCACGAAAATTTGTGTAATATTGTCTTACAGTGCTTTAAGTGTGTGATACAATTTTCAAGAATTTTTATTATCATATGTAACTTTAACAAAAAAAAAATTATATATGTATTAAAACAATTATAGTAAATCTTACAGTTATCAAAAAAATTTAACAACTTCTAGATTAATGTATTTTATTGTTGTGAATTTATGGTAAAAATTTCAAGTCATTTATGCGTCTGCATCATGCTTCTGAGTGAGTCAAGTTGCGTCTGATCGTCCCTCACTCAGATGCACATATGTCCGGGAAGCCCAAAATTTATTTTTCCAAAACTAAGATTTGATTTGACCTATTTACTCGAAACTCAGATCCAAAATTAATTTTTTTCCTTTAAACTATTAAATAATTGTATCAAAGTAATATTATTTTAAATTTTTTAGATAAATATTAATTTATTTTAAAAATCATGAAGATAGTTTAAAACATATATTTAAAATTTTAAAATTTATTATAATTTTAATCTACACCATGATATTCCGCTGTCTTGATAATTTTAACTATATTTGTTTAGTTATTTAACACATTTTCTTTAATTAATAATAATGAAAATGTCAAAAAAATATATAAATTTATGAAAATTTTATTTTTATGAGATTAAATGAATTAAATAAAAATATAAATGTATTATTGCATCTTCTTTTAATTCTCAATAATTTGTTAAAATTCATGAAATTGACAGAAAGAGCTAAACAAATTGACTGATATCATAAAACAAACGTGATAACATGATATTTAAGGTGTCCATAATTCAATGGATAAATTAATATTAATCCTAAAATATTTTTAAACATTTATGTTTAAGGGTGGAAATTAAGAACGAGAATTGGGATCGGGGTCGAATAGATTAATTGATCTGATATGATGAGTCGATTTTTGAAAAATTAGATTCGAACAAATTTCAAAATTTGGGTTAATTTCGATTCGTATTCAAAGTTAGTTCAATAAAATTAAAACTGTCTGTTAGTAATTAAACTCAGTTAAAATTCTATTATTTTATACAAAATTAGATATGAAATCAAACAATATCGAACCAATCCGACCCAAACCGACCTTGGTTTTGGTTCGATTTTTAAAAAACTAAAATCTAATTTGATTCGACCAAAATTGATAAGTTTGAATCAGTTTAACAAGGTCATTTGATCTGATCGCCACATATAGAGAAAATATTGCATCGATCGAACCAGCACTGGACCAAGTGTTCGGTTTTACTTGCTAATGGTGTAAATTATTTTGATTGGGATTGTTCTTGTATTAAATTGTTTATTTTAAATTTAATATAGAAGGTATAATAAAATTACCCGAAAATTGATGTTTAAAATGATTTATTTTTTATTTTTAATTATCTATATTATAAGAAAATAAAAACAGTAAAAATAGGCTTTGCTCATTTTCTAAAACTGCTACCGTCTGCAGCCGAGAGAGGCACCTTACTCTTCTTCTTCTTCTTCTCCATCGTCGTCTTTTGCAGAGAAACCCTATCTTCTGAATCAGTAGCGGAGGAAGAGCTGTAAATCCAAGAAGTTCAAGATGAGGATTATGATCAAAGGTGGTGTGTGGAAGAACACGGAAGATGAGATCCTCAAAGCTGCTGTTATGAAATATGGCAAAAATCAGTGGGCTCGTATCTCCTCCCTTCTCGTTCGTAAATCAGCCAAACAGTGTAAAGCTCGCTGGTACGAATGGCTTGATCCATCCATTAAGAAGGTAAGAGTCGATTTCTTCTCGCTTAATCTTACTCTCTATTCCATTTCTTTTTTGTCCCTTTGAGGGGCCAAGGAAATGGACTTTCACTTTTTACTAGAGATTGAAGTTAATTCGTCGTAATTGAGTTATTTTCTGCTTGGCTATGAGATAAGAAATGACGGGAAAACCTTGGGGATTATGCAACTCACAAGTTTGAAAACGAGTCTGTTGTATGATGATTTATGTCTGTTAAAAGTATTATGGGATCAAATTTTATAGATATTCAGACGTCTTTTAGAAGTTGATAAGTTGTAAATGATTGTATTTCATTTGCTTTGAAAGTTAGAAATGATTATAGCTTTTACACGCTGTTGGAGGTTTAGATGTCCTTTGGAGTTAAACAAACTAATAAGCTGTTTCTGTTTGCGATTTCCCTGGATGGAATATCTTTAATAAACGTTTTTATCATACCGATCATCATTCTGTACTAGGCGATGATGCCGATCCTTCATTTTTCTTTTTATAAAAGCTTCTGAGGACTTGAATCCGTATTTATTTCTTTTTAGACTGAGTGGACTAGAGAGGAAGATGAGAAGCTGCTCCATCTTGCTAAGCTCATGCCAACTCAGTGGAGAACTATTGCGCCCATTGTCGGGCGGACTCCATCTCAGTGTCTTGAGCGGTACGAAAAACTCCTTGATGCAGCATGTGTCAAAGATGACAATTATGAACCAGGCGATGACCCACGGAAGTTACGCCCTGGGGAGATAGACCCCAATCCTGAATCAAAGCCAGCACGGCCTGACCCCGTTGATATGGATGAAGATGAAAAAGAAATGCTTTCTGAAGCACGAGCCAGGTTAGCGAATACTAGAGGTAAAAAAGCAAAGAGGAAAGCAAGGGAGAAGCAGCTTGAAGAAGCTAGACGACTTGCTTCTTTACAGAAGAGAAGAGAGTTGAAGGCAGCCGGGATTTATAATCGACACCGAAAGAGGAAAAGGAAAGGAATAGATTATAATTCTGAAATTCCATTTGAGAAGAGGCCGCCTCCTGGGTTTTTTGATGTCAGCGAGGAAGATAGACCTGTGGAGCAGCCCAAATTCCCTACGACAATTGAAGAACTTGAAGGGAAAAGAAGAGTTGATGTGGAAGCACAATTGAGAAAGCAAGATGTTGCAAAGAATAAAATCGCACAGAGACAGGATGCTCCATCAGCTATATTGCAAGCCAACAAGTTAAATGATCCTGAAACCGTGAGAAAAAGATCAAAACTTATGCTTCCTGCTCCTCAAATTTCTGATCACGAACTAGAGGAAATTGCAAAGATGGGCTATGCTAGTGATCTTCTTACTGGAAGTGAGGAGCTCATGGAAGGGAGTGGAGCAACTCGTGCTCTTCTTGCAAATTATGCTCAAACACCACATCAGGGAATGACACCTTTTAGGACACCACAAAGAACTCCTGCTGGTAAAGGAGATGCAATAATGATGGAAGCTGAAAACCTGGCTAGGCTGAGAGAGTCTCAGACACCATTGTTGGGAGGAGAGAACCCAGAGTTGCATCCATCAGATTTTTCTGGCGTCACCCCCAAGCGAAAGGAAGTACAGACACCAAATCTGATGATGACGCCCATGGCAACACCTGGGGGCCCTGGTCTTACTCCAAGAAGTGGCCTGACACCAGCCAGGGAGGGCTATTCCTTTGGAATGACTCCAAAGGGTACTCCTATTCGTGATGATTTACACATCAATGAAGAGGTGGACATTCACGATAATGCTAAACTTGAGCTAAGGAGACAAGCCGATTTGAGGAGGAATTTACGTTCAGGTTTGGGCAATCTTCCACAGCCCAAGAACGAGTATCAAATAGTTATGCAGCCGGTTCTAGAAGACAGTGAGGAACCCGAGGAGAAAATTGAAGAGGATATGTCAGATAGAATTGTTAGAGAGAGAGCTGAGGAAGAAGCACGACAACAAGCATTACTTAGGAAGAGATCTAAAGTACTTCAGAGAGAGCTTCCTAGACCTCCTATTGCTTCATTGGAATTAATTAAGAAATCTTTAATTCGAGCTGATGGAGACAAGAGTTCATTTGTTCCCCCAACTTCCATTGAGCAGGCTGATGAGATGATTAGGAAGGAGCTTGTATCGCTGCTGGAGCACGACAATGCAAAGTATCCTCTGAATGACAAAGTTAATAAAGAGAAGAGGAAAAGTATTAAGTCTTCTACTGTTGATCTCATCCCTACAATTGAAGAATTTGAAGAAGATGAGCTAAATGAGGTACATTCAAGTTCAATTTTTTGCATCCTGTGCTCTTGCAGACTATGATTGTTTTCTTATCTCCATCATGCTAGCTAGACTTGGCTTTCTGAATAGAGGCATGTTGAGTGAAATAAATACTTAATAATATATTGTTTTTAGATATTTTTCAAACTGAAGGCTCTTAAGAAGTCTGTGTATTTACCTTATATAAGTTAGATTCTTTAGACCAAGTATCATGCATGGTGCGATGACTCAATTTCGTGTTGGTAATAAATGTAAATTTGCACTGCAGACCTTGTGGTCTTAAATGATTTATATCAAGAGCATGAAAACCCTGTTGACATTATGAGACTTTTTGGATTGCATGTTTAACAATGACTTTTTTTTTGCAGTCTGTTTCTTTAGTAAACGAAGAGGTTGAGTACCTTCGAGTGGCGATGGGACATGAAAATGAATCCCTTGATGAATTTGTGGAGGCACATAAAACTTGTCAGAATGATCTCATGTATTTTCCCACTCGAAATGCTTATGGTCTTTCAAGTGTTGCTGGAAATATGGAGAAGCTTGCAGCCTTGCAAAATGAATTTGAGAATGTGAAAAAGAAAATGGATGATGATACTGAGAAGGCTGTGCGCATGGAGAAGAAGGTTAAAGTTCTTACTCAGGGTTATGAGGTATGTTGTGGTTAATGACTTCTTTTTTTTTGAATTTCTTCTATTGAATGTAAGCTTTCGTTTTTAGTTCTCAAGACTTTTTATATCATTATTAAGAAAATAATCCATTTTTATTAAGAATTAGTTTTTTATGATGATCTGCCCCATTTTGATTTCAAATCTGTAAGTGACACCAAATATTTAAGAAATTATTTGAATGATTTAATTATTGTATTTGCATGGTTTTGAAATCTGAGTAGTGTTACGTTTATTTTTTTATTATAAATTCTTTAAATACATGTTGATGTGTTAATTAATAATTTGGATGATAAATATATTAATTCATTTTTTATAATTTTAACATTAATTACATTCAACTGTACTAATTGTTATTTGAACATGTATTTTAAGAAAGTATATTAAGAGAATAAACATAGACTTACTCTTTGAAATTTATTATGATTTTTGTAACTAACTTGTAAATCAATTCCATCCAGTCAAGGAATCTTGTTAAATTATTCCTCAATTTGGGTTTTTTTATTTCAACAGACAAGGGCAAAAACAAGCCTCTGGCCTCAAATTGAAGCTACCTTCAAGCAGATGGACACGGCTGCAACAGAACTAGAGTGCTTCAAAGCTTTACACAAGGAGGAACTATTAGCTGCGTCGCACAGGATTAGTACTCTCCAAGAAGAGGTTCAAAAGCAAAAGGAACTCGAGCATTTATTACAGAGGCGATACGAAAATCGTGTAATGGAGTTTGAAAGAACACAAAACCTCATGAATAAATTCAGGGCAGAAGCCAAAAGACAGCAAGAAGAAATCACAGCTGCAAATCGATGCAAAGATCAAGAACTGACCGAATCAATGGCTTCTGTTGAAGGGGATTTATTAGCCGATGAAAATGGTTCTGAAAAACCGAGTATGGACATTGATTTACCCGACAATTCTTCTTCTGCCGGTGAGGTGAAACCCGAAGATGGGATTTTGAAGGTTGAAAATGTTGATTCTTTGGGGAAACTTTCTGAATTGGTCCCTGCTGATGAGTTGACTCAGCAAGATGAACTCACCCTTAACTCGGTCGATAATGATGGGTCTAATGAGTAACATGAGTGAGACGAGATCTTAGATTGCCGGAAATGAAGACTGAGTCTGGCGATTTCGATCGGGTAAGTGAAAATGTTTCCAAAATTCATCTTCGTTTCTTATAATTTTGTGAAATGCTTGTAATCAAAGATCGAGGATTCTGATTTGTTCTGGTTGACAAAAAGAGGGACCGAATTTGGAACTGTGTTGATTTGGAATCAGTTGGTGAAATTGTTGAATATTGAGGCTTTTTTTAGAGAGAGATGTGCCGTGAACTTTGTTTTTTTTTTTCTCTTGAGCGTGATGATGGTCGATCGAGAATGCATACCTGTCTCTAATGGTACCCTACATCATTTACACTTGATTATCGAAATATTATGTTCAAATGATGAAATTCTAACTTCATCCTCATCCTTTGTTTGAAAGAAGATGAAATTGAAGAAGCGCGATGGAAATCGTTGTGCTCGGATCATATTTCTCTATTTGGAATTGCAGGAAATTCTTGGCGCACGTTCTTGCTATGCAGTCGAGGTTGGTGCTTAAATGCTCTCTTTGTTGCTTGAAAAGCTTTCCTACTTTAAATGCCTGCAGTGTATTTGGGAAAAGATTAAACTTTATTCAAAGTCGGGGCGTTGCAAACGGTAAATTATCACTTTTTATCGTATAGTTTAGAGTAATTTCATCGATTGATATGCTAAAGTATGATTGTTTTTTCATCGATACTTTCAACTTTCAGTTCTGTTAATTGACACATCGAAGTTCGTAATGTTATTAGAAGTCATAGTTATCTCGTTATCATTCACTTTTGCATTTTTTCGATCGATCATAATTTACGATCAATTTTAGTCTAGAGCGAGAAAGTAAACTAGAAAAATTGAGACTTTTCGAGAGAAACTAAACCTTTCAAATCGGAGAAGCATTTTGAAATCTTTGTTTGGTATTTGATGTTGTGTCCGACTTTTTTTCCCATAGGTCTCTTGTCGTTTGTCGACTTTTGTCTGTTTTTGTGCCTGACAAGCGTTGAATGCACCGCCTTGTTTCACTTCCGTTTGTGCTGAAAAATCCTCACCGTACTTGCTTTGAAAAACGACAAAACACGACGGGCGATCAAGCGCAGGGAAACGCTACTAAAAATGATGTAGAATATGCACTCACATGAGAATATCTTCATCCAGGATCCGTCAAACTCATCCAGCAAATTCTTAGGATTTTAATTGCAGACAGATTTTTCAGTCGTCTTTCCTTTTTTTCGCCGTGAATAAAGCCAGATGAAACTTCCTCAAATTGTTCGGAAGGAGAGAGAGTTCAAGTTTCCTTCGAGTATCTTGGATGGATAAGCGAGAAAATGCCAGAGTGAGAAAAAAGGCCGCACCAGAGAAGGCTGCGCAGGGGAACGATCGGGAAGCAAATCAGTTTCCAATCAGACTTTCTCTGCAACAAACCAATTAACCGGCACGGATAGAGATTCGAAGGTTAGGTTAAAGAAGTAGAATCAAAAGCCAGTTTAAGATAAGGAAGAAGACTAATCAGGAAAAATGGCCGCAACCTCCACAAATCATAGGAATGATTAACTGTATTTGCCGCCTACTGATATCGACAGCCTCACATTCTTCTTCACTGTTCTTGTTTTTTTTTTCGCAAAGACGCCGCCGACGTAGCTCAAACAGCGGTCGATCAGACCTCTTCAGCTGATTTTCACGCCTGGTCCGCTGCAGCTTGCCTGATCGGCGAATCTTCTCTCCAGATAACTTCTACAGCCAGCTATTCTTCACTGCAAAGATCAGAAGGTTTAAGCATCCATTTCCCCCATTTCGCAGGAACTTTGAGTTCAATCACAAGAAATTCAGTTTTTTGCAATATTAGCACGTGACGTTGGCCATCGCATCAAAGCAACTGGACACGTGTAGTGATATGGTCATTTTTCAGAATTTAGGTTCTATTCTTCTTCCTCTCTCCCACCCCCTCTCTCTCTCGTTTGTGAAAGAAATTCTCTCCATGTCTCTGAAATCTCTTTGATCGCTCGGTAAGTTTCTCTGGCTCATCCTCGTTCTCTATCTGCAATAGCTTCGTCGTTGTCTGCTTCTTTGAGACTTTCGAAGGAGCTGAAGCGGAAAGTTTGATTTCGGGACGATCTGGGGGTTTCTTCTGCTCACATGATTCCGAATCTGGAATCCTCTTTTGCGGCTTTTTGATTTCTCGATTGAGAACGCACTGAAGTGCGATCTTCCAAGTGCTGTATTTTGAATCTAGGGTTCATCTGTGCGTTTGTTGTTCTTAATTTGATTAAGTGAATGTGAGAGCCACTGGTCGCGATAGCATGGATATCGATACCGATATGGCGTCTTTGGACACTGAATTATTGCAGCTGAACGAGGTTTCTCTTTCGGCACTTAAATCTAACCTTGGTTTCGCAGAAAATCTTTTTGAGCAGTGGCTTTCTCTCCCAACCTCCAATCGTCTGGTACATATTGTTGACACCCGGTCTCTATTTATTTTGATGTTTCATTACTATTTCTGATGTAATATGAACCTTGGTAATGAATTATGCGTCTTGAGAGTTGTTTCAAAAACGAACTTGGTTTCTTCCCTAGGATTTGGTTTTATGACTTTGATGATATATTCCCAAATAATTGGTGCAGCTGGAAAAATCCATATGAATTTTGCGTCTACGGCATGTATTTATCTTATCCTAGTTAAGAACCTTATTTGGATTTGGAGATGGTGTAATTGAGTATGGATTCTTGCACTTGACAATCAGAAAATAAAAATCGGTGGAGGAAGGTGTTTTCAGTCTGTTGAAAGAATTCATATAACATCTAGTTCGCATAGTCTTGCAAGAGTAGTGATTCATCGAGGTCAATTAATGTGCATTTACAAAGTTAGAACTTAATCTTCAGAATAAATATGTCAGTGATAGAAATAAGTTTGATTGGGCAGGTTAAAAATTGGATGGTAGCCTATGAGAGATTATGTTAGTAAAGGTTGCTGTTAAATTAACATAATTTTTTCTTTCACTATCTTAAAAAGAAGTTTTATGAGGCTATTAATAAATTTTCTAGGTGACATCATGGCTGAATGATGCAAAAGCGGGTGTACCCTCGAATGTCTCTGGAAGCTGTTCTAGTCCACACGCCTCATCCAGCAATTCTTTACCTTCCATGTTTCCAGCTGGAAGTGCTCCTCCACTATCACCAAGAAGTACAGCTGGTTCTCCTCGGATAATGAAACAGAGAGCAGGACCTTCTAATCTCAGCTCTCCTTTAAAACTAGTCAGCGAACCAGTTAAAGAACTGATACCTCAGGTTGGAATTCTTCCATTTATTTATATTTTGTTAGATGTCAACATATTCTATGTGATTTGTAAGATTACCAAACTTTAATGTATTATACTTAACTAGTTTTTATTTGATTTTCTTTCACTTTTGATTTGTTAAACAAATTCCTATTTACAATTATTGTTCAAAATAGTAGTGATCGTTTCTATATTTCTCGTATTTCAGGAGCTTTAATTGATGTTTCTAATGTTTATGTTTCCAATTTTGCAGTTTTACTTTCATAATGGTAGGCCACCTCCAAATGAATTAAAAGATCAATGTTTGTTCAGATGTAATCACTTTTTCTACGGCCACATGGATGGTTTGCAAATGCATGGTGAGGTAGTTGTAAACTATTTATGTGCAGTAATTTTGTTATTTATTTGCTAACTGTCCAACTGTTACAGATTTTAAATCTATTACAAAGGAAGTTTGTAAGTTGCCATCCTTCTTCTCAACATCCCTGTTCAGAAAGATTGATGTCAATGGCACTGGATTAGTGACAAGGTGTGTTTTCTCTTTGCTGATGCCTTTGGCCTAAATTACTTTGTTGGAACTCACTATTTTTCTATGATCAATAGTATCTGGCTCCATGTTTACAATTGCCTTGATATGTAGGGATGCATTTGTTCATTATTGGATCAATGGCAATATGTTGACGAAGGATATTGGGACTCAGATATATAATATTCTGAAACAGTCAAATCTCAAATATCTTACTCAGGTAGTCTTCTTGTGTTTTTCTTTTTCCAACTTGTTATTCCATTCCATTTTCAATTTTCTTTTTCATGAGAAACAAATTTATGTTGAAAGAATGAAGATACAAAGAAGATAGGGAAATATCCTTTTTTAAAATAATTCCTTTTCAAGTAGAAATAACTAAATTAAAAAAAGGCCAAAACAATCTACCAATCAGCTCTAGTGAAATTAATATTGTCTCAAAGATCAGTAATTGATTTGTTATTGTCAAAGATAACATCGTTGATAGCCCAGAAAACTCTCAAAACACATAATTTCAAGGTTACATTCCCCTCTAATATCTTTCTTCCGTATTAATGATCTCAGTAATGAAACTTTGACTGTGCACTCTCACAGTTGGATTGAACAGTAAGAAATCATATTCATATGCTTTTAATAAGCTCTCAAATATGATAACGTGTCAGTTTTTTCGTACTCCTTGGATTTGATAACAACTATCAAATTTCCTAAAAATGATCTATTGAAAAACTTGTGTTTTGGCCTTTAATGCTTTCTTGCAAACTTAGTACAAAAAAGGTATTCCTAGAAGTCAGGACATTCTTTTTTGTATCCCAATTTGATTGAGATGCACATTTGTAAAACAAACTAAATGAAGAAGAGAAATGTTAGTTAACCGAGAACTTAACATTTTTTTCTGGGATTAAGTTTTGGGAGTGTTTAGGGACAGGAATGGTGTTAAAAAAGGCATGATAATGAAAGATATTAAGGGAAAGCAAACGATTATGCTACATGTGCAAGAAATTGTCAGATGTAATGTTTAAAATGAATGTTTTTATTCCCAAATTCAAGATTTAGAAATTAGCTACTGAAACTTAGCAAAAGTAGGTATAAAGTATTATTCAGAAACAGTGAGTGAAATCCTTGTGAGTAAGAGTCTTTGTTTACAAGAGGAAATGTAATTGAGAAGCTTGGCTACACCATGCAAATGCACTTTCATCTTTGACTACTGGAAAAATAGATGTAGGACATTTTTGCTTGAACGTGAGTACGTTCTTTAAATTGGCAGAAATAGGAAAGAAAATGTTACCGATGGGACAAAATAAAGTTTTTTTGTTTTTGGTACTTTTGGTCATTATTGGACTTAACATTTGAAATAAAATTTAAACCTATTTGCACTCCTTCTAATTGATAAACATTTAATTTATTATTTCTTGTTACGTTACCAGTTCAGTCTTCTTAGTATGGTAGAATCATTTTTTTTTTGTTTTACAGGATGATTTCAAGCCTGTGCTTCGTGAACTTTTGGCTACTCATCCAGGGTTAGAGTTTTTACAGACCACACCCGAGTTTCAGGAAAGATATGGTTAGTTTTCCTTCTATTAGTTTTTTGTTGACAAG
The DNA here is from genome assembly GCA_003255005.1 of Begonia fuchsioides. NCBI lineage: Eukaryota > Viridiplantae > Streptophyta > Magnoliopsida > Cucurbitales > Begoniaceae > Begonia > Begonia fuchsioides. Next base: position 23,786 of record QAOC01034675.1, on the reverse strand, counting down.
CTTGTACCTTTGAATCATGTGATGCGGATATGAATCAGCGTGTCTTTAGGTAAACATGATCAACTGGTCCAAATCATCAAAATAAGATTCTATTATCATACTAATCATTATATGGTTAAAATTTTTAAGATGAGGATGTCAAGGGCTTTAAAACTATTATCTATGACTTCGATGCATGGCTATGGATTTTTAAGATTTGAATTTGGAATACAGAGAAAGGAGATTTTGGTTCATGAGACCTACACAGCCTTCTGCTTAAATTTATACATTTCATGGTGTTTTGCTCATTTTACATCCATTGGAAATTTTTTTCTCTGGAAATTTTCCAATAATACTTCTTTACTGTTTGATTTTCCTCAACTTTCCTGTATACAAAGTTCTTCTCTTCTTTTGACTTTCCCTTCCCACATCAATTTTTCTGACTGCACTATTAAAGCTTAGAAGATATATGACTTGCTTTTCTGTCTAAATTTCTTATGGTATTGTTTTTGGAAATGTTTTGTATGTTTTAATTATTAATTGCAAGCAAGAACATATATGGAATTAACTTTAACTTATATTTAAGTTCTTTTGAGAATGGGCGAAATGTTAGATTACACATTTTATCTGTCCTTCATACATCTTTTTATACTACCAACATACATATTTTTTCTGAATAATAATTTATGGGCGGAGAAGCTGGCTTTACTTGACTTTGTTAATGCCTAGGTTCATATTTTGAAAATTTCTATCCTGGGTTGCGGTAGATGAGGAGGAATTAGCATAACAAACATGCACCTTTGTCCTGTGGTTTTTAATCTCACCATAAATTCCCTTTTATGGTCTCTTAACAGAGATGAATTTGACGATATGATCTGTTTTTTTTTTGTGATGTGTTTTTTGTTGGGAAATCATTGAAACGCTTTTCTTACATGCTTTTGCATAAAATTACAGTTGCATTTGATACAATTGTCATTGTAAACTCTAATGGAGGAGTATATTTTTTACATTAATGTTTATATTTGAGCTAAAGATTTTAATGTTGACATTCAAATATAATGAGTTTATCTGACATTTTTTTTATTCAATTACACTACTGGGATGAACCAGCTGAAACAGTGATATACAGAATATTTTATTACGTAAATAGATCTGGAAATGGTCATCTTACTCTCAGAGAGCTTAAACACAGTAACTTAATTGATGCCATGCATCATGCAGATGAGGAAGAGGATATAAACAAAGTTTTGAGGTATATTTAATGGAGTATCGCAATTGCATTTCTATTATCTTATGATCGGGAACGAAATATGTATTTTTTTTTAAGTATGAAATGACTATATATTTTCTCATGGATTCTTGTGCTTTGATAATTGTACTCTTTGATGGAAAGGTCCTTATTGCAACAGGTACTTCTCGTATGAACACTTTTACATAATATACTGCAAATTTTGGGAGCTGGATAGCGATCATGATTTTTTGATCGACAAAGAGAACCTTATTAAATATGGAAACCATGCACTTACCTACCGAATTGTTGATAGAGTATTTTCTCAGGTTCGGCTCGAGCCCATCTTGTCTTCGTTTAAAGAACTAGCTATCAGTCATGATTGAGTTGTTTTAGATTATAAATCAATAATGCTTAAAATTCTTTTTGGTTTCAGGTTCCAAGAAAGTTTACTAGTAAGCTTGAAGGAAAGATGGGATATGAAGATTTCGTTTATTTTATTCTCTCAGAGGAGGATAAATCTTCAGAGCCTAGTTTGGAGTTCTGGTATGTTTGTGTCTCTTCTTTTGATTTTAGAGTTAATCATTCCTGTTGAATTCGAGTTAATCTATGGGAAATTTGTTTTAAACTAGTTTCATGTTATAATAATGTGACATAGGGATAGTTTCCTTGCATCATGAAGAATTTTGTTAGATATTTTTAATTGATGAAATGAAACTGAATGGTCATTCAAATTAGATCACATAGAAAAAATATTATGAAGTACCAATTTTTACTTGTCATTTAATTCTTCTATTTAGCAGACACAGTGGATGAGTTTTGGATTGAGTTAGGAATTTTGTTTCTTTGACAAGTGACAACAAAATTACGTCAATTTGTTGTTTGCTCGATTATCGAGGTTGATTTTGCTTCTGTAACTTTGACTATTTTCAACTTATATTGTCTTTAATATCGTTGATGGTGTCACATTTGTATGATAACTTATGTAGAGCTATGTGGAATTTGTGTGCCTCTGCATGTCCCACAATGTTTGACAACTTGAGATGGAATGAGTTGCGCAATGACATTAATTAGATTCAGTAATTTATAATATGTTGACCTTTCTGCTTAGATTTCTAGCCACTATTTTTTTAATTTCCAAAACAATCATTTGACATTGCTCAAGTATGAAAATATTTGGTGTAATTTCCCAAGTGGGGGAGATTTGGTTGTAGTAACATGGAAAATATTAGTTCAAGCAACCTGGAAATACTTGGTAAATGTTGGATAGTGCGGAATGCCTTGGATAAAGGGTTTCAAAATTGGTAGTGAAGCTATCCATGTTTCTCATCTCCAGTTCGCTAATAATGCCATTATGTGTTTTGTCGAGACTAAAACTTGTTGGATATGTTAAAATTCTGAATTACTTTTCAGTCTCAAATTGATTATTAACAATTATTTGCGCTAATCAATATTGAGGAACACTGTCTTTATAGATTGGCTTCTACAACTAATTGTAGAAAACGTTCTTGGCCTCTTTGTTATTACTTTTGGAAATCAGTTTTACAAAAGGTCAGAAAATGCCTTGATGATTAGAAAAAGGCTGCTTCTCCGGGGGCGGAGAATTTAATTCACGTTGTGCGTTATAGTATCCAACCTACTATCTCTCTCTATTCAAGCTTCTGGCTAAGGTGCTTAGATATTAAATAAGATGGTTATAAACTTTTTATGCAAAAGAACTGATGGAAGGTAGAGTAATCATCTAATTCGTTGGGAGCCTAAAGGGGACTATGAATAGTCTCATAATATTTGGTTGGGCTACCTATTGTGTCAATTGTGTCTCATCGTTGGATAGCATATTACTTTCTTTTCATCTTTTCATGATTGCATTGCGTTTAATGTGAGGAATGAAGCCTTAGTTCAATTTGGGAAGATAGGTGGATTGAGGAGGCTCCTTTTTGTGCTCGTTTGCCTAGCATTTATCTTGTGTCATAATAAAAAAAAGTATTGCCTCTTTTTTTTTATATGGATAATGCTTACAATCTTTGGCATCTTTTCTTCCAAGGAGAAATTATTGTCTCAAAACTATTGAGTTTTTTACTCTTTAAGTGGCTATTTCTTCTCTCTCCAAGAATGAGTAACCAGAAGATTAATTTTCAATCCCCAACAAACTTTTCTTCCAGATCCTTTTGATCCTTCTACTTAATTTTTCCTTTTTGACTTGGTTTAGGAAGAAAGTACCATCCGAAAACCCCAGATTTTGTTTGGATTCATGTTAAAAATTATATACCTGTGATCATGTTAAAAAGAGTAATAATTATTTTGGCTATTGACTTATTGTTGTTCTTTTGTAAGGACTAATAGGAAACTTGGTAGTCTAATTGAAAAGAGAAACGATGACATCAAGAAGCTCTTAATTATTTAATAAGAATGAAAAATCTAACAAGCGAAAGTTAATATTGAAATTAGAAGTCTTGACTAGTTTTTCGACTATTTGGCTTCATTGCAATGCTGTTACCTTTGATGATAAAGATTGTTGATCTTTGAAAAACTATTGATTTCGATATTGATGATTGAGCTTATTGTTTGAAGTTGTTAAAAATTTATTCTTTTAATATTGTTCTATCTAATTGAAAGAGATTGTTTGGATTTGGGGGTTATTTTTTAAGAAATGTTTTACCCTCTTTTTTATTTTCTCTTTATTAATATAATTCTTTTCTGATAAAAAAACATGGAAAATAGTAGTACTGAAAGAAGGATATTAAGTTATCGTATTTATGCATGCATAAAACATTCAATCGAGGAATTTTCGGAACAAGAGCTTGTCGAAAGATCCATTTCAAGGCTATGTGAGAATAATTGGTCTAAAGTAATAAAGTGGGAGAAGGTAAGACAGAAAGGAACGAATAGGTGTTGGTGAATGTAATGAAAACTTCCCCATGTTAGGTCTAGGATATTACCTTATAGTTCTCAAGGACCAAGTTTACAGCTGGGTTAGAGTTTTCCATTTGTTGTTTGTTGAGGATGTGTCTTGGTTTAGGGTGGATTTTTCAAAGAGAATATGGTTCTAGTCTTATTCCTAATTCCATAATTTGGTTTATTTAGAACTAGAGTAATGATTGTTTATGATCAGGTTCTTGAGGTAAAATCTCTTTTGATGCTATTTGATTACTCTAACTTTTTGTGAGAAAGAACAATGCGCATCTTTCTCTTGTACATTTATTGAGATTATAAAATTTTTATTCTTGACTACCCTATTTTTTCTCTGAACAGTGGATAATGTATTATTACCTCACTGAACTGCTTTTTATATTTTGTATTTTATATTATTTTTAGGTTCAGGTGCATTGACTTGGATGGAAATGGGATTTTGACTCGAAATGAATTGCAGTTCTTTTATGAGGAGCAATTGCACAGAATGGAATGCATGGCCCAAGAGCCTGTACTCTTCGAGGACATTTTATGCCAGATAATTGACATGATTGGACCGGAGGTTCATCTTCACTCCTTAATTATCTGTTCTTTTTGTTTTTTTACTTTTTAATTTTTATTTTGTAATGGAGGTTTTCCCCCCTTTAAACTATGATGTTTGATGTTGGTTATTCGTCTTTTGGTAATTAATGTCTTTTAAAAAGTAAAAAATTTCTATATATCTAATAATCAATGTGTCTTTAAATAAGAGATTATAGTGATGCTAACGATCTTTCTTATTTCCAGGATGACAGTATTGTAACATTGCGTGATCTGAAAAGCTGCAAACTCTCCGGAAGTGTTTTCAACATCCTTTTCAATCTTAATAAGTTCATGGCCTTTGAAACACGTGATCCATTTCTAATTCGCCAGGTAGATGAAGTTTTGTTTTTCTTAACAATTTTTATTTCATCATCCAGAATAAAGAAATGATGTGGTTGCACGTGACATGAATAGGAGCGTGAGAATCCAACTCTGACAGAATGGGATCGCTTTGCACATAGAGAGTACATCAGGCTTTCAATGGAAGAAGATGTTGAAGATGCCTCCAATGGAAGTGCAGAGGTTTGGGATGAATCGCTTGAGGCCCCATTCTGAATTTAATTTGGTAAGTTTTTATATAGCTAGATTACATCCCGATATCTTGTAGTGTCCTATAAATTACCCAGTAATGATCGATCATCTTCTTTTATCCAGATGTTGATTATGGCTGCTTATCAATTTCAGCTAAATATCATAAACCCAATATTGATAGTAAAAGCATATATTATTTGAGCTTTGCAACTTTCTGCTCCTTAGACAGTCTAGCGGCCTTTAAGGTTTCAAATGCAAACTTGTCTTTTCAGAAAAGTAGATCCCGAAGGCCTATGTTTTTGTCATGATATATTATCTGAGCATATATTATTTCGTGTTTTTATTTGCGCATGAGCTGATTGTATTTTACACCTTTATTTGTGTCTTTGTGCTAGACTCTTAGGTATCAATCTAGTTAAGATGTGCTAGAATTCGATAGATGTTAAGCCCTGGCGAGATATTCACCAAATGTCTCATGAAATTTTTGGCTTTACTGTCGTGGCTTCGTACGACAATATATTTACTAAATGTAGCTTGAAATGCATCCTATGAACATCATATGTTATGATGGAAAATTATGTTTCGAATCACATTGTTGTTAGTGTCTCTAATTTTATTCCTTTTAATTACATGGATCCTTGATTTTCATCTTTAAGCTTCCTTGCAGTACTGAAGAGAAAATCGACATAACTATCTTTGGGAATCGGCTGTTTATCGAAGAAACGAAAGTATTGTGGATATCGATTCAATAGCGGCTCGCGAAGTTGACATTCCGGAAAGCTTCAGAAGCTGGAAATGGAATTCTACTGCTCTTCTGCCATGGCTATTTGCATTGAGGTGATGGAACCAAACCCTTCTTTAACGCATTATTTTTATCTACTTGCACATTTGCTTCAAACTTCACTCCTCTCTTCTTTTCTTCTTCATCTTTGGTCTTTTTTTCTACTTAGAGGTTGGTCCTTTGTTGCTTATGATACTTGTAATATGAGTACCTATTTTGTTCATGTTTTGCTTCGGCCGGTGATTCATTTCTGGTTAATATCTATTCATTTTCCTATGTTTCAAACTATTTCCGGCCTCCATTTTTGGTATATTTTTTGTCCGTTATTATATTCATGATTTGTAGGATGCCATTTCTTGTCGCATAGTCGATCATAGATTGATCCGCAATTCGTGGCGGTATTGCTTTATGAGTTTACGAGATTGATTGATTTCTTGATCCTATGTCGAGATTGATAGTTTTGGAATATTGACATAATCCAACATAAACATGCATTAGCACCGAGGCTACGATATCAAGTAGGGCAATGTTCGAGGAACATGAGTAAAGATTAAGCTTTGTAGAAATCATCTTAAAGGGTAGGTAAAATTGGACTTGAATCGTAAATCAGACGGAACTGTCGATTTAATTTGGTCTTGATTTTAATTTTTAAAAAATTATGATTTATGAGTCTGTTTCGTTTTTTAAGAGTAAAAAATCGTGAAACTAGAATCGAGATCGTGAGTTAAAAAGTTTTGAAATAAAACCTGATCTAACTCTTAATAAATTAAAAATAAATCTTAAAATTAGTTATAAATTTAATTAATTAAATTAAACTCAATTTAAATATAATAAAAAATATATTTTAATATTATATTTTATATTTTTTCAAAATATAAAATAAAATTGAATTAAAATTAAGATAAAATTTTTTATTTAGAGATAAAATTGAACTAAATTAGCTGCTCACCATTAATTGAGGAAGGTCTTAGGAATGAGCCCCTAATATGCATTTATTATATATATATATATAGAGAGAGAGAGAGAGAGTAGGGGACATTTTAACGACGCCAAGGCAAAACAGGAAAGCTTGTTGGCACACTTTTCTCTTATATTTTATATGCTAAATCTAAATTATAGTTATTTTACGTTACATTTGCCCCACGACAATTTAAAATCTTCCAAGAATAATCTCATGTCGTGGAAGAGCCTTCCGACACCTTCTGCTTCGGATAGTATCAACGTAACTGGGCAGAGTTTGAGCAGAATTTGAGCTGAAACAACAATAAAACACCAAATTTATGCTAAAATGCAAGTTATATGACATATTTTAACGCAATTACTAACACAACGTCTTATTTCTCGTCTTTTATGGTTCTGAATTATCGTTAGCAAAATTCCCAAAAAAAAAACAAATTAAAAAAAAACATCTGTGTCGAAATCATCGGTGCGATCCTAATATTTTTTTAGCTTTAAAAAAATCCGATCGTATCGGCTCCAAAACTCAATCCGAATCCGATTCGATCCGAATCCCGGCAAAGTTATCGGATCGGATTTCTCGTTTACTCGAAAGCATTTTCCAATATCCATTCTATTTTTCCGAATCTCGTCGCGAGGTTCGGAGTCGATCATCAGGGTTCGTCGCGGGGTTCGAAGTCGATCTTCGGGATTTTAGAAAGGGTTACGAATTTGGGGATTTCAGATTTTCGATTTGGAATTCGATTATAAACGGCAATCCGACGTTCGGATTAGATCGGATCGCCTTTCAATCCGATAACGATCCGATCCGATAAACGATGCGAATGTCGGATCGAAACTCGACTTTGCCGACCGAATTCTGTTGCTCAGTCCGACTCGATCCGATCCAATCTAATCTAATTGGGTCGGATCCGCTACGCCCTTCATTATGTATTTTGTTCAATTTAAATATTATTAAATTGAAAAAAATCAAGTCAGACACGTCATAATTTCTAGTTCAATCTTTAATGCCAGACACATTTTTATTTTAAAATCAAATCATTATTAATATAAGTATTTAAATTAAAAATTATTATTGAATTCCAAGTAGTCCACACTTAACTAAGCAGTATGAAGAACTGAAAATTGAGCAAGAATATACAAAAAATCCACCATTTCTGAGCTACATCAAGAATTCATATCTCCACTTTCAGGGAGTTTATGGTCAAAAAGCTGCAACCTTCATTGAAACAATGAAGAGAACAACAAGTTCAGGTGGTCTAATCCTCCCCACCCTATTATTTGATGCCCATTTTATCCAAGAGAGCCGCTTATGCTTCTCCCATTCTTGCCCGCTTTCGAGGCTCCCCTTCACCCTGCTCGGCATTCTCGATCCTTTCTGTTTCCTCTGCTTTTTCCTTCCCATTTACAGACTTGGGATTTTCAATGGCGGAATGAATTTGATCCGAGGTCTCCAATTGGCCACCGGCAGAGGAAGATGGTCTGTCTAAGGTAGATGAAGAAGCCTTCAGTTTAGTGTTTTCCATGTTTTCTTGTTTCTCAAACATCTCCTGAAGTCGTCTTCCCTGTTCTTCGATTCTTAGCTGCAAATTCCTTTGAATCTGTTTTGAATAAAATAAATCAAATATAAAAAAAGATCCATACTTGATTACATGGATTTTCTCTATAGTTTCATCGATCCTACTCAATCTCTGATAATCAAATAAATAGATCAAGATCCATGGAAGATAGGAGTATGACATTGCCAGCATAGATGCATGATTTATCACGACATTAGTTAAGCTTGAGGATCATAAATAACTTACATTTAATCTTTCAATTAAGAACCAGTTAATATCACGGGGAAACACCAAATTAAGAACCCAACAACTTTCTTTTTCAGAATTTTATCAGTGAATATATATATATATATATAATAAAGCAAGGATGGGTTAATAAAAAGCTCAAACATCAATTTTCATAGGATAAGTTTAAGTTTATCATCTTATAATATTTTTTGACGTGTCAACCAACGATCGATGCAATGAAAATAATAAATTATTATTTATTATTCACTACATTAAATGCATTAATTGACTAATTATAGACTGACACATCAGATAATATTTTATGAAGGTAAACTTATAATTATTCATTTTCGTAACCTTGTCGAGTATCATTATCCAATCGAAATTATGCCTTCTTATTGGACAATCACCAATAGAAAATAGCACAAAAAGAAGAACGTACAATGTAAAGTTCATGTTATTGCATACCTCAAGTTGTTCATGAAGCTGCTTCTGAACTTCCAGTTGCAGGCGCAATGCTTCACATATTCCCATGCTCCTAAATTTTTAATCAAATCCATAGTCAACTAGCAAAAAGAACAATCAGACAACACGCGTAAAAGCAAGAGTAAGACTAACTTTAATTTATTAGCATACTTTCTTAGTATACGATTACGTGTCAAGTTACGATTGACTTAGTTAAAGTATATTTAATAATCAAAATAATTATTTATTATATCATTACACCAATAATAGCTCGACACATCACCGTGTGCAATAAAAAAAATATGTTAAGAAGGTAAACTTAACATTATCTTAAAATCAATTTATTTCCAAGCTTAGTCGTAGTTTCAACCGTTTAGAGAATAACTTACACTTAACTAAAACAATCTCAGATAGGAATCCGTTCAACAAAGATAAAAAAAGTGCCTCGTGAAGATTTGAAATGAATTTTTTATATGCGAAGAAGAAATTTTACGTTTTCAAGTCTAGGTTTTTCATTTCTTCACCAGAAGCAACTTTTTTCTCTGAATATCCTGAACAAAAAGATGGTCCAAAAGTGTTAGTTTGTAGTCAAAGAACATTTTAGAACTTAATATTCAACAAATAGAAAAAAATTCAAATGCAATACCTTCAGACAACTCTGGTTTAAATCTGGCTGTTCGATATTTCTGTAGTTGGAAAAGAAATGAAAGCTAATTCAATTAGACCAAGATCGAGCTTGTAAAATACAAGAAACAAAAAACATTAACAAACCTGCAGGTGGCTTTTGACATGATAAATTGTTATGCCTTCAACGTTCATCCTCCTTAGAACACCTTTTGGAGTTGCCTCTATAAAACATAAATTATAAATGTTGTCCTTGTTAAAAAATGGTTTAGTATGTTTTAAACGGTGCTTTAGTAAATTAAAAATCCAAATTTTTAATACAAGAGATACCCACCTTTTGGGACCCGATAATCGCTAGGAGATACCCACTAATGTTTGTTTTGTTGATACAAAATATTGAGATTTATTTTAATAAAAGAAACTGATATTCCAAAGTTCAAAAAAATGTAACAAAATGAAACATTCAAAAGGAAAATTTCTCTATGGCAACACATGAAAATTGAGAAGTTTATATCACATAGCAACATTAGAATAGAACATACTTTCACTACCACCAAGCTGATTGACTGCCTCCACAAAAGCCTCATGAAGCTCTGGGGTCCACCGCATTCTCGGCCTTGTGGGGGCCGCTGAAGATAATGAGTTGGAGGAAGGTGGCAAGTTATCAAGAATATTGATCAGGGGCTGTGGAGCAATAGTTTCAGAAGATGACTTCAACACCTGAAAACATATTAAGAATAAATCCAGATGAAAAAATAAGGTAAATAATAATTTCCATATTGAATTATGAAGTTAATTGCAATAAATATTCAAACTCTTTGGTTACCCAGCAGATACCCATAAATTTAATTGACACATGTCGTTAATCAATTATGATAAAAAATTATAAATTTGTCAAGATTCTTGTTTATTATGAAGTTAAATGACTTAAAATTAACGAAAAATACAATGACAAAGTATCTGTTGTAATTATAATAGAGTTCAAGGAATTTATTCAAACTGCATCAGAAACAAACCTTTATTTCAGGATCTGGCACATTAACATCAGAAAACAAATCATTCCAATTTGGTTCCATCTCATCATCAACAGAAATAAGTGATCCCTTCCATGTAGCCCAATCAGTTCTTTTGGAATTTACATCTGATGTTATTGCATCATTTATGCTTTCAATCTGATCATTCTGGACTGAAATGTCGTCTGAAAAATCAAGAAGATTATGAAGTGGATCCGTCGACCAAGATATACTACTCTCTTCAAGATTACTTGTCAATCCCGAGGATTGCAATTCAGTATGAGATGAATAGTTTGGTGGTGTCAGTGCTTCATCTCTAGCAGACTGAGAAATGGAAGGGGAGTTTCGGGGTTGCGATGAAATGGAAGAAAAACAAACATTACTGTGAAAAGAAGAGGATGATGAGAACAAATGGCCGACAGGCCTAGTGCCGGAAACTAATGGAGGAGCCTGTTTAGATATGGGATTCACCATTAATTCCCTTCCTGAAAACGCATGAAAATAACTTGGAAATTCGTCTTCAAATGGCTCAAGAAAACTGAATCTGTAACTAAAGGTTTCAATCTTCCCAGCTAATTCATATCTATCCTGCAAAGAAGGATGCAAAGAAAAATATGTCAACTTCAACTATATAAACAATAACCAATATTTGATGATGAATTTTTTGGCTATACAAATGCAATACCCCATAGAGCAATGATAGTTGGAAGAAACAGAATTGTAATCACTCAGCAATGTTTCTGCCACTATATGAGAGTTGGAACGGAATAGAACAGCTTAAATATTATAAATAGAGTAATGATACGTTTAACTTCTTAGCATACCTTCTTATTGTATACCCTGGTATTTCGAGCTGTAAATGATCTAGTTAAACTGTATTTCATATATTGTAATTAAAATAATTATTTATAATACTCATTATACAAATTGCAATATGACACGTTAGCATGTATAATAACAAGTTATGCTAGTAAACCTAGCATGACCCTTATAAATATCCAAGCTCATTAGCGTGAGTAACAAAGAATTTAAAAAATAAACCAGACTGAAATGCTTTTCCTTCAACTTTAAAAGGCCACAATCTACAAATTGTTAATTCCGACAAAAAAATCAAATTTGGAACAAAAACAAACTTTCCAACCCAGAAAGACGTAGGCGAATGTCATTCCAACATCATAAAATAATTTACTTGGAACATTTCTCTCCAAAATTCAAGAATAAGCCCCAATATCAACAAAAAACAACGTAAAATTTAAAACCAGTAAATTGATTGAAAGAAACAGAATCGAACCAATCATCAACAACTACAATATATTATATCAAGAAAACAACTGTGGATGAAAACAAATGGATTTCGTAAAAATAGAGAAAAAATGCATTACAGAACCATTAGATTAAACGCAAAATAAATCCCCCCCCCCCACCAAAAAAAAATACCAAACAGGGTCTTTCATAATTCTTAACGACAATCGAAACCGAATTTAATCTCAGAATAGCCGTCAAATTCGAACAAACCCCGATCGTGCAAAACGGAAATGGAGCTGCAGAGCCGCTGACAACGTTAAATGACAACATAAACGAGTGACAACTTCGTCATCTTGACTTCAAAAATCGCTCCTCTCTCTCTCTCTCTCTCACTGGAGGGGAACGTACGGCGGCTTTTAATTTAGCAAAAGCGAGCTTCGACAGGTGAACCTGTGCCGTCTGATGGAAACTAAACCAAAATCAGGCCGTTGATTAGGAAGAGATTGGGTGATGATAGCTTCATGACAACAGGTGGGATGAATCAAGACCGTCTGATTTTGGAGAGAGAAAACAAGTACAAATTGGCGGGGCCCATATCTTTTGTCTTGTATTTCCAATTATTTCATTTATTACACCTTGTACTTAAAATTTAAAATCTAATCCTACTGACTTATCACTCCAAAAATAATACACCAAGAGTTACTAACATTAAGGATAACAACTTCACACTAGGACAACGCAGACGTCGAACCTAGACTCTTGTATTCAATGTATCATCTCTGAGTCAATTGAGCTACATCCAGACATTTATTTATTTATTTCTTCCACACTCTAATTTAATTTTCTTCATTCTATGAACTTGAATTATTTTCGAAGAGCCAATAAAAATATATCTTTGAAATGTATTAAATGCTCAAAATTAAATTTTGTTTTATATTAACTTGTTTTTGCATAAAAATTGTTAAATGTTAAATTAATTTATAATCATATATTATTTCTACACGAGCAAGAATGATTATTTTATAATCTGGTGCTCATCAAATCAAATTCAACAAAAAATCGTGCAATTTAGTGATAAAATTTCGAAAGACCACAAATTTTCACTCGATGGTCGGATTGGACTAAATTTTTATTTCATATAGTATTTTGACATCTACGCGATTACACATGGCCTACATGCAAAGTTATCTGTGTTTGTGATTTGTTGATCTTCGAATCAGGTTCAGAATAAAATTTTTTATGTAATTTTATGGTAAAATTTTGGAAGGCTATACTTTTGCGCTGGATTGAACGATTTGGGCAAAAACTATAATTAGACCTTGAATTGCCATTGCTTTAAAAATTAAAACAGACCAAAACTGGCAATTCTGATTCGAAGTGGTATTTAGGTCCGACTTTGTCCATCCCAAGACAAATCGATGTTAGACATCCAAGCGTTCAAAATAACAACATTAAAAATACCCTTTTTTGTTGTAGTAACATAAGTCTCCGCAAAAGTCGTAAGACCATGTATGGAGGCTGACATCGCCCGGTGCTAGAAGGTCAAGAAAATTGGTGACCTGATGACAAAACAATTGCACTATGATTTCATCTCTAATCCTTAGGCAATTGGTACATAACATGCCTAATTCCTTTTGTGCTTCCTATGATATTTTTTAGATTATAGTTTTTAAAAAGATTTTAAAGATTCGAGCATAATTCACCATGTCAAAAATGGAGTGTACGTCGTCTGATGGTTAGTACCACCTCCTAACATGTGATTACATTATTGAATCAATTTAAATAATAAAAATTTATTTGAATTGAGCCAATAATACAGTGACATGTCAAGAGATATGTCATTAAAAAATAATAAGCAGGTAAATCTAGACTTACTCATTAAAATATCATAAAAATCTAGCTAAAAACAGAATTACGAAACTCATCTTTCCTTGCTCTGATGAAACTTTACGAATTTATAGCTAAAGTTTTTCGAGCGATTTCAGAAGAACAAATTCTACCATTTTCTCGTTCACACAGCTATGTACTACGACGTGACCCGATTACCGCATCGTTCGGATTATACTTCCCCCGAAACCAACGTGCCTTTCAAACACTATTCATTTCCTCAATTAGGACATTCAATAATGCCTTCCAAACACTATTCATTTCCTCAATTAGCACATTCAATAAGTGGGACTAGAATTGTCGATTTTGGTCTGGATTGACCTTGGTTCTTGAAAATCATTAAATCAAAACCGGATCATGCATCAAAACAGACTCAAAATTGGATAAAACTAGACCCAAAACTAAATACAAACTTGGTCCAATCACTCAAAATCGACTCAAATATAACATAAAAAATAGTTTTTATTTTTTGAAGTGTTGAGTTTTGATTGGTCTAATTAAAATAATTATTTATAATATTTATTGCACCAAATAAAACTCGATAAATTAGAAGGTAAGTTAAAAATATATACTAAAAAGGTAAATTTATCGTTATCTTATTTACAAACACTCTTCAAAAATCTCTCTCTTTCTTCTTCGGTCCTATTCAATATCATTTTACTTCTCTCTCTCTCTCTAGTGAGAATTTATTGTTTTTTTAGACAATTTTCATGTTCTTTAAGTGGGACTATAATTGTTGATTGTGGTCTTGTCTAACCTCGATTCTTAAAAAATCGTGAAATCGAAACCAGACAATGGATAAAAATAGGCTCAAATCTGATAAAATTTGATCTAAAATTAAATACAAACTTTGTCAAATCACTTAAAATTGACCCAAATATAGTATAAAAAATATTTTTTTATGTTTTTAAAATTTGAAATCTGAATAAAACAAACTGAAATTGCATTTTATTTTGCTAAGATTGCTTGGGTAATGCTATGTTTACATTATTAATATATTTTTTAATTTATTTTTTGACTTTTCGAGTTTTGATTGATTTAATTAAAATATTTTTAATGTATTGTAATTAAAATAATTATTTATAATATTTATTGTAATAATTATTTTTTTGTAGCAATTTGCATAATCTTTAAGAGGAACTAGAATTGCCGATTTGGTCTGGTCTTACCTCAATTCTTAGAAAATTGTGAATCTGAAACCTGGATCAAAAACAAAATCAAAATTGAATAAAATTGGACTCAAAACTAAATATAAATTTTGTCTAATCACTCAAAATCGACCTAAATAGAATATAAAAATATTTTTTATTTATCAGAATATGAAATCTGACCAAAATAAACTGAAATCACACTGTATTTTGGTAAGATTTTTTTTTGATCGATCAATCCAAATATAATATAAAATATATATTTTATTCAAAAACAACATTTTGACGTAATATGGGCATGCAAATTTTTGTCCTTTTGTTTTTGTCGATTATTTATATTTTAATTATATATCGACTAGGTGCCAAATACTATCGTATTTTGTAGGGGTGGGCAGGGTCCTAGCCAGGTCGATTTCGCAGTGAATCGAAACTGTGAAATACGGGCCGATTCCAGTTTTTCTCGGCTCCATTTCATATTTTTAAAAAATAAAATAAAAAATAAAAATAAAAAAAAATTATTTTGAGTTTATATATAGTTTTATTTGATTTTAGGTCGGATTTTATCTGATTTTAAATTATTTTTTTAGCTCACGGTCATGTTCTTAGTTTCACGATTTTTAAAAATTATAACTAGTAGCTGGTTCAAAATCGTCAGTTCTTGTTCGGACCACAGTCCCGGTCCAGTTCTACCCACCTTTAATATTTCGTACCTTCATTCTTTTCCTACACTTGGCATAGCTTGTTAAAGTTTCAAATAGCATCTATTTATTCTTACTCAAGAGTGCTTGGGCTTAATTTTGTCCACATAGAGGAAGTATATGGTTAAGGAATTGAAGTTGCTAGAAGTCTCAACACAAATGGTGATGGCAATGGTTCCATTCCATCTCGAATTCAAGGTTGCGGGAACTCCGAATAGCTTCCCTTTCTCGAGACTTGCAAACGTTTACGATTTTGTTTTCGAGTATTTTCATATGAAGTTTGGATCTCATCTTAAATAGAAGCAAAAGAAAAAAAAAACATAATTTAAGCCTTAATTAAATTTTTTTTTTAACCAAAGACATCTCTATTTAAATAGATTATAACTAATAGAGGTGAGCATTGGCCGGTCCGGCTCTGTTTTATTCTGAAATAGAATCAGAATCAGAACTCACGATTCCGGTTCTGTTCCGGTTTTAACTCGGTTTTATTTTATATTTAAAAATATTAATAATAATTAAATATTTTTTTATTATATTTGAGTCAGATTTTAAGTAATGTGGCAGATTTGTAACCAATTTTAGGATTTATATCAGATTTTATTAAGATTTGGGTCAAGTTTACCTCAATTTTAGAACTTTTATGACTCACGATCTCGATTCTGATTTCACGGTTTTTATTCTTAAAAACTGGCACCGGCCCATAAATCACGGTTTTTTAAAAATTAGAACTAAGACCGAATTAAAACTAGCAGTTTCGATCTATTTTTCGATTCTGGTCCGATTTTGCCGACTCATATCAACTCACATAGAGAATATATTTTTATACTAAAGTATATTCTTTATAATTACATTAACCTAATATAATCCTTAACACTGCTCTTATTCTGACTAGTGTCATCTATTTTTATGGAGGATTTCAACTTAGTTATTTGGTATTTTTGTTATAATTCCTTTTATATTCAACCGGAAAATATCGATTGAGATTATTATTACGTGGAATATAATTACAAGTAACTTTAGAGTATTACGTGGAATATATGCTACATGACATATTTTGCTATTTTGCCTATCACGTAAGTTTTTCGAGAGCCATTAAAGTAGGTCGCATGAACAATTTTGCATCTCGGGTTTATGTTATTTTCCAAAATATGCAAAGCTAATCGAGACAATTGTGTTATTTTTCTAATTTCTTTTGAAACATATGTCACACATGACAAATGAGATAAAATTATGGTGTTATATTATTGATGGAATGGATCTAATTCTTATTCTAGAGAGTTATTGACCACAAAATTAAGCCCCCATATTGGCATGATTATAACAGTACATTTCCATTAGCTGAGCAAAAGAATCCGAAGCACAGCATCCTATACACCCACCAACTCATATAGTTTTATCAAACACTCAATTAGTAGTTCGGCTCGCTACATTGGTTGGATGGAATATGGGCGATGATGAACACGTTAATTAATTTGCTCGTTTAATTCGTTGAAGTTGCGGAATTTTGGAGCTCTAATTAACAATGTGTGAACTTTATCGGATTTTTCCAATTGATATTGATAAGATTTAAAGTTTTTCGTAAGATTTATACATGATCGGATCTCTCGAGCTCGGCTCGGTTAATTTAGAAATTACGAGTCGGTTCGAGTAAAGCTTTTTTTAGATATTGTATGATAAAATCACAAGAATTATGTAATGCAAAAGGGCAAAAACTAAAATGCTGTCCACTTTGTTGATGAGAGGTGGAAAAAGTGAAGGAACCAAAAAATGTGCTGTTTTGAGACTGCTTGCATGCATATAAAAGCCTTTGTTCATGCGTTACTCTTTCCCATCTGAGTTTGGAAACCCTAAACATAGGGTCTTAGGGCATGTTCTCTGTTCATACCCATTTGCTCGAGCTCTCTCAAAATTATAAACCATGTGTTTCTAGGGCATTTTCTTGAGAATTTGTTCATGCCCATTAGCTCAAACTCTCTCAAAACTAAAAACCAAGTGTTTCTAGGGCATTTTCTTGAGAATTTGTCCATACCCATTTGCTCAAGCTCTCTCAAAACTATAAGCCATGTGTTTCTAGGGCATTGTTTTGAGACTTTGTTCATATCCATTTGCTTAAACTCTCTCAAACCAAGTATTTCTAGGGTATTTTCTTAAGAATTCGTTCAAACCCATTTGCTCAAACTCCCTGAAAACTCTAAACAAAGTGTTTCTAGAACATTTTCAAGAGAATTTGTTCATACCCATTTGCTCAAAATCTAGAAAAAAAAAAGATGATAAGTTGGGGAGACACCTACAAAGTGGTAGAGGCAATGGTGCCACTTTATGTAGCCCTAGTTCTAGGATATGGGTCAGTAAAATGGTGGAAAATCTTCACAAGTGAGCAATGTGATGCCATAAACAAGCTGGTTTGCCACTTCACACTTCCACTCTTCACCTTTGAATTCACTGCCCACGTCGATCCTTTCACCATGAACATTAGATTCATCTTTGCAGATTCAATTTCAAAGCTTATTATTGTTCTTATTCTTGCCTTTTGGGCCAAGTGTAGCAGAAAAGGCAGCTATTGCTGGTCTATAACCAGCTTCTCTTTGTGCACTTTGACCAATTCTCTCGTCGTAGGAGTGCCCTTAGTTAAGGCCATGTATGGCCACATGGCGGTCGATCTCGTCGTTCAATCCTCGGTCATCCAGGCCATTGTCTAGCTCTCTTTTCTCTTGCTCGTTCTCGAGTTTCGCCAGAGCGGCATCAGGATCAGCTCGAACACGGGCTCGATTGCCGTAAACGGAAAAGATTTGGAAGAAAATATAGATGGTAGACCCTCTTTTTGGCCATTGATGAAGATAGTTTGGTTTAAACTTGCTATGAATCCAAACTCTTATGCTTGTCTCGTTGGTCTTGCATGGGCCTTTGTCTCCAGTAGGCACATTTATCGTTTTTTTAATTTTTTGAATTTTTCATTTTCGATCGATCATATTTTTATTAAATTTGAATTCAGGTGGCATATTCAAACGTCAGGTATAATGGAAGGATCCATGTTGATCATGTCCAAAACTGGAACCGGAACCGGAACCGCCATGTTTAACATGGGTAAGAGCAAAAGAACACGCTTTTAAGTAACAAACTATATTTTTTTTATCGAAATCCGATGATATAATTCAATACCGCCACATGTCGAGAAAATACATAATAAAACCACAAATACGATCTATCTCGATAATAAAACAAAATACACCAAGTATAGACGATGCAATCTTGATATAATTTATACCGAATCGTAATTACATCGAAAAAATTGTAGGAATATTTATGGCGCTTCAAGAGAAATTCATTGCTTGTGGAACAACCCTCACGATCTTTGGGATGGTTTTGAAATTTATTGCTGGCCCTGCTGCTATGGCCATTGGCTCCATTGCTTGTTACCAAAAGGTGAAATCTCTCGCCTTCAAGGCCCTTAGACCCGGCCCGACAGACTGTGAGGGGATAAGTTACGGTGATTCAGCAGCCCAGAGATAGATTTTGGCTCCATTGATGTTGGCCTGCATGGTGATGTTCTTCGTGTTGAAATTATTCAGGTAAATTCTTTTTTTTNCCAAGACCAGATTAAAACTTGCAATTCCGGTCTGATTTACAGTTCCAGACGATTTTGTCCAACCCTGCTATAAACATGCTCCGACCTATGAATAATTAGTTCCACGCAACACAGTTTATATCATGAACTTCTTAGATTATATTTCAGAAATTAAATATTATTTCTTAATATTAAATTTAGAAATTGAAAATTAATTTTGTTTTGTTTTGTGCTTTAAATTGCAGGGTGATCTTTGGAAGGTTGGTGTCTCTTCCTGTGCTGATTGGTTACTATGCTGTTCTAGAGTTTGTTCATTGATCTCGTGCTCGTCGAATGTATAATGCCGTCGTAATCTAGCTGTTCATACGCATAATTTTGTCGGATTTGAGTCTCGAAGGGTCAAACGTAGATGTAAATGATCAACTTTGTTTAAGTTTTTCGATCGGACGAGTAAAATCTCTAACTATCGAGACAAAAAAAATTCTGTCAATATGAAAATTTTAGTTTTTTAAATATATTTATTATTACAATATTTATTTATTTATTTGTAAGTAGTTAAAAATTTTCTAAAATTATTGATAAAATTGACGGTTATCTTAAAATTAACGAAAAATATACTAATAAATGTCCGTTAAAACTATGATAAGATTTAAAATATCAGTTGTCGATTTTTTAAATTTAAAGTATCAAAGTTAAATATAAATATATTTATTATGACAATATTTTTTATTTATTTGTAAGTAATTAAAAATTTACTAAAATTATTGACAAAATTGACGCTTATCTTAAAATTAACAAAAATATATATTAATAAATGTTCATTGAAATTATGATAAAATTTAAAATATCAATTGATGATTTTTAAATTTAAAATAAAAATACAAGTATTAATATAATTAAAAATAAATAAATAGATATTTATCTTAAATTATAAAGCTACCTACTAAAATGAATGAAATATTCTTAAAAGATTCTAAGAAAGTCCATGGAAGTCAAATGTTGTACCACAAGTAGCAATTCAAAGTCAAACAAAACTTTTTAATGAACCGCTTTAACTTTTTGTCACACATTTATAATATTAAAATATAATATTTTACAGAGTTATGTGAATTTTCAATAATTATACGATTTACTATAATTTATTGAATACATAACAAAACAAATTAGGTTAAACATCTGTACGTTAATAAAAAATCTTGAAATTTTTGTCACACATTGAAAATATTGTAAGACAATATTTTACAAAGTTTCATAATTTTCAACAACGTTACGTTTATTATAATTTTTTAAATGAAAAAATAAAAAAAAAATTAGTTACAAATACGTCAATATAACAAATCGATGAACATCGAAGATGAGTTTGACGCTTCGATAGTTGCTCTTCAAACCAATGCTTGAAGATGATTGAGAAGCGGATTTCTTACGTTTAATTATTTGCATTTTTTAAGGAAAATGATTTTCATGAGTTCGATAATTTATTTATCTCCCAAATCACGACCGCCATCAAGTTTGGGATTAAGGGTGGGCAAACCTGCGTTGACACGTTTCAAACGAGTCAGTATGAGTTGATATCGGCCCAAAATTTGGGCAGGGATCGGTTAATCGATTGTTTGGCGGGTTGCGGGTCGTCCATGACCCGACTCACGGGTCCCGCACAAATAATTTCCTTTGAACCATTACAAATCGAGCAAGAAATTACGAGCCGGTACCATGACATCGTATTGTTAGCTTGAATGGAAATTGGCAGATAATAAAAACCATATGATAAATGTGTTTTGATTATATGGTGTTACCTATCAAGAACGACAATTGGTCGAGGAGACTCGAGAGGTTGCTCTAACGAAAGGAACTCCGAAGGTGAAAACCCGAGCAAGATCGGGTCGATTCGTCGTGTTTAAAAGTTGACGGCTTAGGTTTCCGATAGAGGCTATTTTAACCAAATCGGGTCGATATAATCACCACTCAGAGACATCTATCTCGTATCTGAAAGCAAAAGTCTCATCGGCTGTGTATGGCCTCCTTCGACCGGTTCTTGAACCGGATAATCCGATGAGAATATAGCCACCGGGTGGTCGAATTTGCAGCTCCGGCCAAACTTGCAAATACCGTATCGAGAATAGAATAGGCACAAAGGTTCCCACACGGGCATAACTCAATTGACTCAGAAATTGTAGATTAGGTACAAGAGCCTAGGTTCGATGTCTACGTTGTTCTAGTATGAGAGTTGTTACCCTCAATGTTGGGGTAGCTCATTAGAATATCAGGTAAAAGTTTCTTATCTCTAAACTACTGAGTCACTGTAATTTAACATCTTTACAAATTGTCAGGACATAAGCAGACCAAGATATTTTATCTTATGGGTAAGAAAATTTTACCGGCACAGAGCTCAAAACCTCGTACAAAACAACGCAAAAATGCAAAAATCTCAATTTTCTAACCAATGAAAAGTGAACCCAGAAACAAAAAAAATTGAAATGAGGAAAAGATATTTTTCAGAGAACCTTCGCTCAACGACGGCGAGAGAGCGGATGATGGACCTTCCACCACCACCGCTCGCGGCAAAGGGATTCCGGAATCGAAGAACAACCACCCTTCGTCGTCATCGCCGTGCCGGCGCCGGGAAAACCCCCCTAGAATTCTCATTCCCCTATACCTCTCCGGCCACCCGACAACCAGCTAACGATGAATCAACGACTTCTGTCAAAAATAACAATCACTCCGGGGAGAGTGGCCGATGATCAGCGTACAAAACGAAATAAAAATAGAATCTTTTGGAGCGAGGGAGAGATTCTAGAGAGAGACGCTTCTCCACAAACTTAAGAGAATTAGCCAATAAAAACCAACCAACCATCCAACTTCAGACATCTCTTCTTTTTCACCCTTTCTTCCACTCTCTCGAAATCTGCTTTTTATTCTACTCGCTCTTTCCTTTCGCCACGTGGAAGTGTGAGATATGCTTTTTATTAAGGATATTATTAAGATAATATAACATACAAGATATTTTTGTATGAAATTTCTTATACTAAAAAGTCAAAATCTCTCGCCCCCAGAATTTCATATACCGGTCCGACAATTTGTGAGGGGATTAAATCACGGTGATTCAGCGGCTCAGAGATAAGAAGCATTTATCTGATATTTTAAGGAACTACCCCAACATTGGAGGTAACAACTTCCACACTAAGACAGCGCAAACGTCGAACCTAGTTTGTATGATATTTCTAAACGCACGTAAAGTGTGAGATATGATTATTAGGTTATTATTAGTTGTTATGTTTCTCGGTCGATAAGTTATTCATCTAGTTGTTGGGAAGAACTTATCTCGCTCTTTGATCGGCTTATTTTTCTATTAAATAAATAGATTTTGGTTCCAATAATCTAAAATTGTTATTTAAGATTCCATTCACAATTTTAGACCTAAAAACTATGAAAATTAAATAAAAAAGTTGGTAACAAAATTGACTCGAATTGATTAAGGGTTTGACTCAAATCTACTCGTACTCAAACTAGTTCGAAACCAAAGTAAATTTCCAAAAACTCATTTCTTTTTTTTTTTTTAATTTGGAACCGATCTATGAGACACAATTCTATCCCGTTCCGTTATAAATCTCTCATGATGTCAGTATTTCAAAAATTTCAAACCGTGAATAACGGGTTTGCTTATGATCCAAGGTCAAGCCGACATTGGATAGTGGCCATATTGCTCACTCTTAGTTTATGATAAAACCTATGATAAAAACAAACAAAAAATTTCCTTAAATATGGTCAAATAGACGAAACAAACCCTAAACTTTGCAATAAGTTAAACATACCCTATATGGAGGCTGCGTGTCTCATTCACCCACACGAGGGAAATTACGTGTCGATGTCACCATCCGCACACCCTGGACACACAACCCCTAACGTGTGACTGCAACACACCACTTACGTGTGAACGATGACACAAATGATGAATTTTATTTTAATGTTTTGTGAATTTTCAATGTTTGAACGATTTATTATAATTTTTTGCGTCAAAAACAAAATAATTTGTTACAAATAATCTAAAAATTATTACTATGATAGCGTGTTTGTTGATGTAAACGATTTATTATAATTTTTTTTTCATCTCGTTCATCTTCTCTTTGATCCGTAGAATTGGATTTCAAGTCAAGCAACGATATTCTACTTGCATCGCGTAAATTTAAGCCATTTTTGGAGACCGAATGTTCGAATTTTAAGGAAAAAACATAGTTTTTTTAGGAAATGTTTAATTTCTTTGTAGTTAAATCATAAATAACTTGATTCTTACTTTGTATTGTCTAATGGTATGATGAGATAATTGCTCTTATTTAATGGTTAATCGGACGAAGGATATAACATGTTTATTCAAAGCTCGATGTTTCGAAA
>QAOC01034660.1:124245-149959 GCA_003255005.1 Begonia fuchsioides | reverse complement strand
CCAAAATCCTCGGACATAAAGACAAGATCAGAAGAGATCCCTTGCAGCTATAAGAAGAAGATTCGCACGAGGAAAATCCCGAAGAATCCGGAGTTGACACATTTGAAGACCCACTCGGCCAACCATGGGCCGAGTGCATAATTACCCGTGCCAAAAACCTAGAGGACTCTGCTATCTATTAAAGAGGTCCAACCCAACCAGAAAATCAAGACTCGCACGAGTAAATCTTCAAAGGACACGAAGACGAGAAGCCCGGCCCAGCAGCCGCGCACAGTCCAGCGTGCGTGCCTTGATCCAGCGACCAGTCCAACGATCCGGCCCAGCGATCCATCTAGCGGCCGAATTCAAACTTCAAACGACTTTCCATAAATCAACAGTGCGCATCCGATTCCCGCTCGATCCAATCTTTTGAATTAAATCAAAGGCCTTAATTCCAGCAAGCTCCATCAAGGATCGCCGTCCAACACTTTCATGCGGATTGCTATCCTACGGCCGAGCATTCTTCCATTTACTTTCCTTAGTTAAATTTGTCTTTAAATAAGTTGTAAGCCTCGATTAGTAGGCAGTGAAATTTGATAATACAAGAGCTTAGAGCCTTCTTATCAACTCCCTCAATCGACCAAGTTCTCCGGTGCGTCACATCCGGCCAACAAACGTCAACCCTTAGCCGAGACTCTGTGCGTAACATCCGAGCCACGACCAAGGTCTACTGATCCAAACACTCCTGGTTACTCGAGCGTTTAGATCGCCCTCACCTCACCTCCATTTCCGACAGCCTCCATCAACTCGCCCCATCTCGGGTAATCATCACTCCCTCCCTCTCGAACCACTCTTCGATTCCCTCGAGCCATTTCCTCATACCCATCACTCCACTTCCGCAAAACCCTTATTTACCGAGTGAAATACCCTCCTTTTCCCCAAAACCTCCAAGTTACCCCATCCGCGCCCTAATCCTCCTTCCCGGGTGCATCCCGAGCATCCACGGTAAGCCTTAGCGCGATCCCCGCGACCGAAGGCACACCAGGGCATGTCATGGTCGGGAGGCCCGAGTGTGTCTTGGGCGTGTCGTGGTCGGGGGTGCTCAAACACCAATCGGGTTCACCTCTTGATTGCTCCCAATCAGCCTCAGAAGGTGTTCTTCCTACAAAATTAGCAACCAAATTAGTAAACCCATGTCCGGTCATGGGGACTTGTCCGACGATGTACTTCAATTGTACATCATGGCTGCATCTTGAGCGCGCGCGCCGCGCCATGGCCTTGATGTGCAACCGGAGCACACCATGGATCTAGCCCCGACGAGCCCAACAAGCCTGGATGATTTTACTAACCTAGTCGCTCGTTTTGCAGGTAACTTAGCCTCGGAAACTCCTTCCGAGTATGATCAGGAACGGCCCAAGCATTCCATCACTTGGTGTTCGGCCATTCCTGGCCCCGAAGTGTCCACCGACCCACCGACCGACCACCCCTCGACAACCAGCTGACTAAAGGCCGTCGACCTGGCCGAGGTTCATTAGAATCTCGGCCCATAGGAAATAAGTGGCTGACGTGAGAGAAAGCACGGTCCGATCCTCTCGGATCCTGTGTTTCTCCCACGAGAACCAACTCATCGGCCCACCCATTGCCGAGCTCGGCCACATTAGTTTGTTTCAGCAAATAAAGACTTAGACAAGGAAAGCAGGGAAGCCCAAAGAAGAAGAGCGCGCAGACCACCGAAGGAAGCCCAACGTGGCCGCACCATGGTCAAGCCTCGGTCAAACCACGGTCCACCTGCGGTCAACTTGGCGTCCTTGACCAGATCCCATCGGCAACTTGACTTCAAATCTCAAGGTACCCGATTGTTTGGTCAAGGGAAGGACAAATTTCAGATTAGCACAAGCGGATTATTCGGTGTCCGAAGTATGGACACTCACGGCGCTTACATAAAGACATCCATAGTCAACCGAGGCTTTGCAGCCGAATTGACTGTGCTAATGTCTGAATTCGGACAACATAAGATGGCCAGAGAACTCTTTTCAAAATGGCACGGACAAATCCCGTGATGTTCGGAGAGGAGTTCAAACCGGCCAACATTTGAATGCACCGCGCGCGCCCAAAGATCATCCACCGAACAACCAGCAGGAAATCCGAGATTTTCAATTAAAGGAGACCAAGTTCAGAGTGTCCAGAATCATGGAGGAGTGTCTGGCAACCACATTTCAAAAAGGACCGCGCGGATCCCCTATTGTTCGATATAGGTCAACGCCCGGTCGGCATTTTTGAAGTTACCGCGCACACCTCCGAGCCTTCCGTGGAACCAAAAGATCCGCGTCCAGATTCAGCCATGAATCTTCTCACTTCATCAGCCTAGGTTCATCCAAAGGTTTGAAATCAAGTTGGCCGGCGTAGATCCCATGAAGTTCGAGATAAGGTCAACTTTGGTCGTAATTTGGAACAAGACGCCGCTCCTTGACCATCAGCAACCACCGAAGATCTTCTTTCAAATATGGTCCGCGCGTGCATGTATCTGGACGTCATTAAGCCATATGGGAGCTGTGTTTGAATTTGGCCCGAGCAAATCCCGAAGTGCACGGAAGAAGGTCAACCCCGGTCGACAATTTGAACGAGCCATGCGAGCCCACGAGTCATCATATCCAATGATTTAAATTCAAATGAATCCGCGCACAGCTCTTCTCAAGTCAACTAAAGGTCAACCAAGATCTTCAATTCAAAATGGCCCGAGAAAATCCCACAAAATCCGAGACATGGTCAACTCGGTTGACATTTTGAATGAACTCGCGCACACCCAAGAGCCATCCCCGACCAACAGAAGAAGAAGACGATGTGCTACTTAATTCTGACCACCAAGAGTATTTGGAAGACGTCTTACCCAATTTGGCACGAGCCAACCTTCACATGTTCGGAGCTAGCCCACCCGGTGCCACCTCTCGGTCAACATAGAGTCTCCTTTGGTCAAGCTTCAAATTCAGCTGCGCAAAACCTTAATGGATCGAGCCTTCAGCAGAAGAGGAGCATCCTTGCTCAACTACAAGTCCATGAAGATCCCTCCTGAGCCAATCTCGAGCGTTCATGCAATCCAAGGGCCGAAAACCTTTCCTTCTCTTTTTATTTTTCATGCATTAAATAATGTATCAACCTTCACTTTGAAGGTAGAGAGAATTTTAATCAAATTGTGCTTAGCACCTTCTTCCCGAAAAGATTGAAGCTCTTTCCGACGTTTCCCCTTCGGTGAGTAATATCCGGCCGAGTGCGTCAACCCTCGAGAGTGTGATCGGTGAGTCATATCCGAACACTACAGAGGTCTACTAATCCGAACACTTTGATTGCTCAAGTGTTCAGATTATCCAACCTTTCCTCTCATCTCAACCTTCCTGAAAACCCACGACGTGCCAACCCTACTCGGTGGCACATCATGGCCGTACCTGAGGGCTCGCGCCGCGCCATGGCTGCACCCTTCTGCGCGCGCTCAGTGCCATGGCCGCACCTCGAGCGCAGGCACATTGCCATGGCCGAACCTCGACACACGCGCGCCGTGCCATGGCGGCCCCCTAGACCTTCCTCGCCTGCCCCATGGCAGCCCCTCGGCGCGCGCACGCTGTGTTATTGCTGTACCCTCACGCTCGCGACGTAACATGGCCGCACCACACTGCCCGCACACACCTTGCCATTGCTTCCCTGTTTGTCTTTTCATGTCAAACGATGTTCAATTGGGCTGAAATTTTAACCACGGGTCCCACGCATTTTGATGAGCTATTATTTAAGGTTTGGTGTGTTTTGGATTTTTTTTTCAATTTTTCATAATTTTCGAACGTCGGGCTTGCCTTTGTACCAATTCTTTTTGGCCATGTTGTCTTTCATGGTGGGAAGCCATGTCGACGCACTTGGGCTTTAGATAAAATGTCTGGGCAAGAATTCAATGACACCGCCACTTGAACGCAATAGTGCAATGCAATCCCAATGCACTTGTGCTTGCCCCCGATAGCGTCAAGCATTGAAGGATACCTCTTGGATCACGAACAACGTTTGAACCTTTTGTAAAGTTCTCCGATACCGTTCCTTGCTTTTTGTAAGTCTATGTTTACACAACTTTTAATCTTTTGGAAAGTTCCTCGATACCGTACTTTTCCCTTTTGTATGTGACTATGCTTTTTTCAACATTTTGGCAAGTTCCTCGATACCTTCTTGCCTTACCTTTTTGTAAGCATATGTTTACTCGACTTTTCAAAGTTTTGGCAAGTTCCTCAATACCTATCCTTACCTTTTTGTAAGTATATGTTTACTCGACTTTTCAAAGTTTTGGCAAGTTTCTCAATACTTTGCCTTACCTTTTGTTAGCCAATTTGACAAACTCTTGAACCAAAGGCATGCCTCGTGCCTTGCACTTGGCCGGGCCTTGATAGTGCCTTTGCTAGGCACTATGTATGATACTTGGCCTTGGGCGAGGCTTGATTGGGACTTGTTCATTTTTCAGAAAGAATGGAAGAAGCCTGGTGGAGGAACTAGGACATGCACTTCCACCTGCGCGTGCCTTGGCCTAGGGCGCACCTTGATCGTGCCTACGCTCCACACAATGACCCTTGGGCATGCCTTCCAAAAGATTACTCGTTCGGGACTTGGTTGTTTTTTTGAAAAAATAGAACGAGCCTCGTGGAGGTACTTGGGAGGGGAGGGACAATCGATGCGACGTGAGGCTGAATCTTAGTAGATCGTGGCAACAAGGCCACTCTACCACTTACAACACCTCGTCGTGTATTTAAGTCATCTGCAAAGGGTTATACCTGCCGCTTGGTTGAAATAACACTTCAAGGTGGCCCGCGCAATGGCTCAGTTGCGAGGGCTTGGTCAATGACGCGTACCCTTGGGGGCCGAGGGCCCCTACTGCTGGTCAGCAATCGAGCGGTGGGCTTGTGCATTGCTTCTAGAATGGATTCTGACTTAGAGGCGTTCAGTCATAATCCAGCGCACGGTAGCTACGAGCCACTAGCTTTTCAACCAAGTGCGATGATCAATTGTGCGAATCAATGGTTCCTTCTCGTACTAGGTTGAATTACTATTGGGACGCTGTCATCAGTAGGGTAAAACTAACCTGTCTCACGATGGTCTAAACCCAACTCACGTTCCCTATTGGTGGGTGAACAATCCAACACTTGGTGATTTCTGCTTCACAATGATCGGAAGAGCCGACATCGAAGAATCAAAAAGCAACGTCGCTATGAACGCTTGGCTGCCACAAGCAAGTTATCCCTGTGGTAACTTTTCTGACACCTCTACCTTCAAATTTTGAAGGTCTAAAGGATCAATAGGCCACGCTTTCATGGTTCATATTTGTACTGGAAATCAAAATCCAACGAGCTTTTACCCTATTGTTCCACACAAGATTTTTGTTCTCGTTGAGCTCATCTTTGGACACCTGCGTTATCTTTTAACAGATGTGTTGCCGCAGCAAAACTCCCCACCTGACTATGTCTTCTGCTCTGATCAACCCGCCGAGTCGGGCCTTCGGTCCAAAAAGAGGGGCGTTGCCCCGCTTCTGATTCACGAAATAAGTAAAACAAACGTTAAAAGTAGTGGTATTTCACTTTCTCGGTTTCTGGCTCCCACCTATCCTACACCTCTCAAGTCATTTCACAGAGTCGGACTAGAGTCAAGCTCAACAGGGTCTTCTTTCCCCGCTGATTCTGCCAAGCCCGTTGCCTTGGCTGTGGTTTCGC
The DNA here is from genome assembly GCA_003255005.1 of Begonia fuchsioides. Classification (NCBI taxonomy): domain Eukaryota; kingdom Viridiplantae; phylum Streptophyta; class Magnoliopsida; order Cucurbitales; family Begoniaceae; genus Begonia; species Begonia fuchsioides. Next base: position 144,251 of record QAOC01034660.1, on the reverse strand, counting down.
TGGATAGTAGACAGGGACACGGGAAATCTTGTTAATCCATTCATGCGCATAACTAATTAGATGACGAGGCATTTGGCTACCTTAAGAGAGTCATAGTTACTCCCGCCGTTTACCCGTGCTTGGTTAAATTTCTTCACTTTGACATTCAGAGCTTTCGGCAGAAATCACATTGCGTGAGCATCCGCAAGGACCATCGTAATGCTTTTTTTTAATTAAACAGTCAGATTCCCCTTGTTCGTATAAGTCTGAGTTGCCGCGCCAGCCTACCTATTTAAAGTTTGAGAATTGGTCGAGGGCGTTGCTCCCCCGATGCCTCTAATCATTGGCTTTACCCGATAGAACTCGCCCATAGGCTCCAGCTATCCCGAAGGAAACTTCGGAGGGAACCAGCTACTAGACGGTTCGATTAGTCTTTTGCCCCCATACCCAAATTTCCTTCAAATTTTTAATCATTCGTGGTGCCTCCCTTCGAAAGGCTCCAATCAGTTTTAGCTTAAGGCCAAACTTCTTCGTTTGAAACCTATGCTCAAGGAGTTAAACCTTAAGCATTTCTCTCATATCTCCTCTAGAGCTGATCGCGCAAAATCCGAGCTCAAGGATGCCCAATCCCTTTTGGACTCTTCTCTCGGTAATAGAGATTTGGCTGAAAAAATCCCCGAATTGGGAAAGCAATCTTCTCTCCTTGCCTTGCCTGAAAAGCATTTTTATCAACAAAAAGCTAAAAGCAAATACATTCTAGAAAGTGACAAGTGCTCCAAATTCTTCCATGCGATTGTCAAGAAGAATCACAAGAGAAACTTCATTCCTTCCATCACTAAGCAAAATGGCCTCCTCTCGGATTCAATAGATCAAGTCCACGAGGAATTTGTGCAATACTACAAGACTCCTCGGCAGCCCATGTGTCCTTCCTAATCCCGATCCAAATACCATTTGTAATGGTCCTATTCTCTCAGATTCTGATCGTAAATTACTCACGGACCCAATTACAATCTCCGAAATTCAGCAAGCTCTCTTCGACATTGACAATGATAAGTCTCCCGGGCCCGATGGATATACTTCAAAGTTTTTTAAAGACACTTGGTCTATTACCGGGGAACTTTTCTCCAAAGCCATCTTGGAATTCTTCTCGTCCTCCTTGCTCCTCAAGCAATGGGACCATACGGTTATAGCCCTTATTCCAAAATCCCAATCATCTCCCTCGGTCAAAGATTTTCGCCGCATCTCTTGTTGTTCAGTTTTTTATAAAGTGATTTCCAAGATCCTTGCTAGTAGGATCTCCAAACCCCTTCACCGATTGATTGACCCATGCCAAGCAGCCTTCATCAAAGGCAGATCTATCATGGAAAACATCCTTTTGATGCAAGAGCTCATGAAAAAATATAATGAAAAAAAGGCCTCCCCGAGATGTATCATCAAAGCCGATCTCTCCAAAGCCTTCGACTCGGTTAATTGGTCTTTCCTTAGGAATGTTCTAGCAGATTTAGGCTTCCCTCCCATCTTTGTTAACTGGCTCTCTGAATGCCTCTCCACGACCTCCTACTTCATCTCCATTAACGATGGCCTTTTCGTGTCTTTTAAGGGTGGCAATGGTCTTAGACAGGGGGACCCTCTATCCCCATATCTTTTCGTCATATGCCTTGAATACCTCTCAAGATTAATAAAATATAGAACTCACAACTCCCATTTCAATTATCATCCTGTGTGTGAGCACCTAGATATTACCCACTTAATTTATGCGGATGATCTTATGCTTCAAGCCAAAGGTGATCCCACTTTAGTAAAAATTCTCCTAGACTGCATATCTGATTTTGGCTCCGTTTCTGGGCTAAAGATGAACCTGGAAAAATCTAACATCTTCACTGCTGGTATCCGGCCTCTAGACCTCACTGAAATTCTTCAATCGTCTTGATTAAAGCAAGGTTTCTTCCCCTTCAAATATCTAGGTATCCCCCTCTTGGCTGGGAATCTGCATTCAAGCTATTTCCTCCCATCGATTAGGAAGCTCACAGACAATATCATTGGTTGGAATGCCTCCTCCCTATCTCATGCTGGCCGCCTCGAGCTCCTTAGATTGGTTCTTCAAGGAATGGAATGTTACTAGATGTCTCTTTTCAACCTCCCCGCCTCGATCAAGCTAAAAGCTATCCAAATTTGCAGGAACTTCCTTTGGGGTTTGGGCAAAGCGGTCATTGCCTGGTCCACTATCTGCCTGCCTAAGATGGAGGGTTGTCTCGGTCTTCGGGATCTTGACTCTTGGAATAAAGCCTTTCATACGAAAGCAATTTGGAACATTCAAGCTAACAAGGAATCATTATGGGCCAAATGGATACATCATATTTATTTAAAAGGCTCAGATTTTTGGAGCTGGATCCCAGGCTACGGTATTTTCCCTGTCATGAAAAGCCTCATCCATACCCGTTCTTCTCTTCTCGAAAAGTTCTCCACTATTGACAACGTGAAGGCCTTAATTGATGCTTGGAAGGAAAAATCAAATGGTCATGGTCTACTCATCTTTACCACTCCATCAGACCTTCGGGCCCTCCAAGACCGTGGGCTCCTCTTGTTTTGTCCAAATTTGTTATTCCTAAGCACTCTTTCACTCTCTGGCTAGCAGCTCATTCGAGACTAAAAAAAAGACCAAGTAAACTTCTTAGGAATACCAGATCTTTGCTGTTTTTGCTCTTCTCAAACCGAATCAAACCATCATTTTTTTTTCTCTTGCCCCCTCTCCACCTCGGTCTGGTAAATCATCAAATCCAAATTCAGCATTCAAAGATCTCTAAGCACCTTAAATAGCGCTTTCAAATGGACAAAAAAAGAAAACAAAATCGATCATAGAAAAGAAAAATTAATGAAAATCATTCTTGCCACAACGGTTTACTATATCTGGAATGCCAGGAATGTCAAAGCTTTTGAGGGAAAGTCTTGGTCAGCCGAGCACATCTCTAGAAAGGTCGAAAAGCATGTCTTCAAGATGCTTTTTTACATGCCTCGGGTTGCACCATCCATCACTGAACCGAGAGAGGCTATCACCCAAGCTCGGGCTCAGGTATTTTCTAACAAGTTTTGTTCTTTTTGTAGGAAAGGAAATACAAGGACTCAATATATTGGAGCCTACCTTGGAGGACAAATTAAATCCAAAGCCATTCAATTTTGATGTCAACACAAAGCCCAAGTGGTCCATGAAGGAGGGAGAATGTTCCCTTTGAAATACAGGATGTAACTCTTAGCTTTAGGTTTAATATTTGCAAACAAACTTTGTATTTATATTTAAAATTTTGTGCATAGCCATGTATGGTCCATTTAGGCGCCAACTTGGCTGCCTTTTGGTGGAGAAGGGACCACATGCTAGTTGTCAAAGAAACCAAGCATGGGGACCACGTTTTGGATTCAGCTCAGTTGGAACTCCAAAGCTGTTTGGGCCTTTTTGAAGATCTTCCCAGCCTTAAAGCAAAATGACGTCTTCTGCATAAATGTATCCAACTTCACAAGCTTTCCATAGAGGGGTTTAACATAAACATTGGACTCCGCTTTCTTAGTCAAACGAAGCCATTACAGAGAGTCCAGTGCTAGAAAGCTACTCAGGAAGAACACTTTCCTCTTTTGAAGTCCACAAGCCTCAAGACATTGGTCCAAGCCCAATTCCAAGGGATAAGGACATCTGAATCTCAGCCTTTTGAATGTGTTTGTTTCAGCTTTACTAACTTACTTTTAGGGTTAGGGTTTGCAAAATGGGTTTCCATGGGTATGGTGTGGGTTTTATCTTTTGCATGGGTTTTGTATGGGTATTGCATGGGTTTGGAGTTGGTTTCCTTTTTGGCCAAGAGGGGCTCTCGGTTGGCAGCCAAGGGAGTGAGTCAACCTTGGGGACCACCTCCCTTTTTGGTTCCCTTTTTTCCGTAATGTTTGGGTGGTCCTTTCCCCCTCTCTCTTTTGTGCCACACCAAATCGGGTAAGCCAAGTGTATGCCGTCCGATTAGAATTCTCTTCTCTCCTTTACCGAGGCTGAGAGTTAGTTGAATTTGAATACAAAAAAGTGCTTGGCATTTTCTCTCCTTGGCTGTGGATTTTCCGGCAACCAAGACTCGGCTCTCTGGTGAGTAATATCTGGCGACTTCCGAGAGGTTCTCCTAGGTTTTGGCTTCCCTTCCGAGCTAGGGAAAGCTAGGCCTTGCTACATGACTTCAACCACATCCCCATGGTCCTAGGGTAAGCGTGTAATTCCCATAGCTCATCTCCACCCCTCCGGTAACTCACATTTTCCGGCCATCCCCATTTCCCCTTCGATAACCACCTTTTTGGCACCCGATAATCCCCTCTGCATATCTTCTGTTTCCCTAAAGCTTTCACCCTAATTTTTAGACGTTAAGCTCCTCCCTTATCCACAAATCATCCCTCCAAATCTCGGTTGCAAACTCTGTATGTAACTCTAGAACCTTCTGTTTCAATATCACTCCTTTTTCGGTCCATTTCTTTCCCTTTCTTTTCACCCGAGCCCCTTTCTCTTCTTTTCCCATCCTTGAAGCTTGTCACTTTTTTCTCTCCACCCCAAGATGGCTGATCAGATTCATTCCTCCCCGACATGACTAGCTCACTCCATTTATTTGTTGTTTTCTTGCAGGGCCTGCTTATCCTCCTCCATGCTGCTTAAGGCTTGTTGTCTCCCCTGTTTTCTCTGGTCCGCCACACTTCCCTCAGAGCTGTTTGCCATTCTGCTCATTGCTCTTCCTCCTGTGCTGCCAAAGCTCTAATCGGATCTGCTGCTATTTTGCTGCTTCTCCCCTATTCGGATGCTACTGCGGGCCTCCTTCCTGCTCAGATCCGCTGACACCCTGTTTGCCACTTGATGAGGACATCACGAGGAGCAAAGGAAAAGAATTAAATGTAACCGGAGCAAGCATGGACGGAAAGATGATAGAAGATCAAGCAAAGAAGTTCGGTGAAAAACTAAACATATATATCCAAGAACTTTTCAATTGTGACGGCGTTATTGTTCCCGACAATATCAAAGTTAAATGCATGACATGCATTCAAGTGCACATGGGACAAGATGACATTATTATAGATTAGACTATTATGTACTTATCATCTGTGTTGCATGTCATATAAAAAGTAGGTGAAAAGTAGGTAGAAAAGTTGGTAAGACAGTGGGTGAGAAAGTTGTTGATGTTGGAAGAAGAGAAATTAGGTGAGAAATGAGTCCTATAAATATGTACTAGATTTATCATTTGAGGACAACTTGACTTTTGTGAATCATATTGTGAGAGACTTCTCCTTTTCAACTTGTTGTTCGGTCTTTCATTGCAAGTCCAGCAACGTCGTTTCTGACTTATCAAACGGAATCCCTTCGTTTGTGGCGTCTTTCTTATCCAAGGTTCCTAGTCGCGTTATTGTTTCGGGTCTTAAGTTCTTTCTAAGCTAAGGTTCAAACGTCCGTCGACTTTGGGTCATGGTTCCATTTCTATCTTTACTTTCTTTTATATTCCGCATTCGATCACTGATCAATCTATATCAGTTAAGATCATATCATTTGGTATCAGAGCCGCTTGGCTATCTTGTTTCAAAAAAAAAAAGTGTCTCCTTATTGGATTTAAACCGAATCTACCTTCGAGTATTCAGGGAGCAAAAAAAAAAATCATCTTATTGGGTATAAACCGGAGGCATCTTCTAGTATTCGGTTTGAAAAAAAAAAAAAAAAAAAAATATCGAGAGGCTAGCTATTTGCATTACATCTGAAACCACAACATTTATTTATCATTTGATCCTAGCTTATTTTTTTTCTACTATCTTTGTCGTGTCTTATTGGTTAATCTGTGTTCATCTTTGTTCAATTCAATTATCGATATCCTTCACATTTCTTTTTTTCTTCCAATTGATAATTTGGTTTTGACGTGAAAAGACTCTTTGTTAGGTCGTTCAACTCTTGACATAATTGGAGCAAGTGAGGGAAAAAAGGCAAGAGAGGTGAGATTATTAGAGGATAAAAGCCAATTGACAAGTGTGAAACACGAGTGACAAATTAGAGTGAAAAACTTATCCGAGTGAAACACGTGAGGGAGTGTAGTGAGGTCCATCTTATTACATTTTTTTTCTCTAACATTTTCTTTCAGGTTTAACTTCTTACAAATGTCAAACTCGGACAACGGTGCCGCACCACAATGCAATGACAGCCTTCAATTTAACGTCTTGATGGGTGAAGTAAGAAAATTAATGAAAGACCAGTTTGACCGTCTCAATGAGCGGTTGAATAACGTTGAAAATGCTCAAAAACAACATCGACAACCAAACAATCGAAATAGAAATTTCCCCTGAAGAGGAAGGTATGACTCTGTAGATAATATTCTTGATAGTGAAAATGACGTTTCGGATTATGATATTCGGAGGAATCAAAGAAATTCTAGAGAAGCTCCTAACCGGACGGATGATAACTTGAACAACATCAAGATGCAAATCCCTTCTTTCAAGGGAAAGAATGATCCGGATACATATTTTGAGTGGGAAAAGAAGGTTGAATTAATCTTTGATTGCCACAACTATTCAGAAGCAAAAAAGGTAAAACTCGCTGCTATTGATTATTCTGATTATGCTATTACTTGGTGGGATCAATTAACCTTAAGCAGGAGAAGAAATGGGGAGAGAGCTATTGATACGTGGGACGATATGAAATCTGCCATGAGGAGAAGATTTGTACCAAGCAGATATTATCGAGATCTATGGCAACGTCTACATAAACTTAAACAAGGTACAAAAAGCGTAGAAGAATACTTCCAAGAAATGGAGATAACCATGATTAGAGAAAATATAGAAGAAGACAGAGAGCCACCATGGCTCGATTTTTGGAAGGACTCAATCCAGAAATACAAGATAAGATCAAGCTACAACATTACGTGGAGTTGGAAGATATGTTGCACATGGAAATTAAAATAGAACAACAACTGAAACGAAAGAGTGGCAACCGTTCTTCTAGCTGGAAGCCTAATTACACGAAAAGAGAAGACAAACAGATTGCCAAAACAAGTCAAGATCACAAAGTGGGAACACCTAGTCCGGGAACCCAAGGTAAATTTGATCCATCTACATCTCGAAATCGTGATATCAAATGTTTTAAATGTCAGGGAAGGGGTCACATATCTAGCCAATGCCCTAACAAGAGGATTATGGTAATACGAGATACTGGAGAAATCGAGACAGATGGTGATTCTGAAGTTGATAGCATTGACGAATTTGAAGAGGAATATGCTGTAGAAGGAGAGTTACTAGTTACACGGAGAGCTTTAAATGCTCAAGTGAAAATAGTTAATGATGGAGTACAACGAGAGAACCTATTTCACACTAGGCCATGTTCAAAATAAGGTATGTAGTATGATAATTGATGGAGGAAGTTGTACTAATGTAGCAAGTACTATTTTGGTGGACAAATTAGGCTTATCCACAATGAAGCATCCACGACCGTATAAGTTGCAATGGTTCAACCAAAGTGGAGAAGTTAAAGTCAACAAACAAGTGTTTATCACTTTTTGTATAGGCAAGTACGAGGATGAAGTATTATCTGACGTGGTACCTATGGAAGCTGGCCACATTCTACTTGGGCGTCCTTGGCAATATGATCGACGAGTGACGCATGACGGATACAGAAATAAGTACTCATTTATATTCAACAAGAGGCCAATTAACCTTGTTCCTATGTCGCCAAGGGAAGTATATGAAGATCAGCTCAAACTTCAACAAAGTTATCAACAAAAGAAATCAAGCAAAAAAGAACAAAAGAGAGAAAAAGAGAGTGAAAAAAATGAGATTGAGAGAGAAGAAGAAGAGAAGAAAGAAAGAGAGCAAAAGAAGAAAAAATAAAAAGAAAAGAAAGAAGAAAAAAAAAGAGAGATTGAAAAAAGAAATTTCTTTATAAAAGGGAGTAAAGTGAGTAGAGCGCACTCCGAAGGATAGTTCATGATACTCTTATTGCACAAATACACTACGATGTTTACTAACACTTCTAATCATGTTGTACCTAGTGTTGTCCAATCTCTTTTGCAGGATTTTCAAGACATCGTAACAGAAGAAATACCGAAAGAAATACCACCGATTCGTGGCATCGAACATTAAATCGACTTGGTACCAGGAGCTACGTTGCCCAACTGACCTGCTTATCGTAGTAGCCCCGAAGAGACGAAAGAGCTACAACGACAAGTAGACGAACTTTTGGCTAAAGGCTACATTAGGGAGAACCTCAGCTCTTGTGCAGTACCTGTTTTGCTAGTCCCAAAGAAAGGAGGAGAATCAAGGATGTGCGTTGATAGTAGACCTATCAATAATATCATGGTAAAATATTGTTTCCCTATTCCTCGTTTAGATGATATGCTAGATGAATTGCAGGGTGCATGCTTATTTTCAAAAATTGACTTGAAAAGTGGTTATCACCAAATTCGAATGAAAGAAGGCGATGAGTGGAAAACTGCATTCAAAACAAAGCATGGATTATACGAGTGGTTAGTTATGCCATTTGGCTTGACAAACGCTCCTAGTACTTTCATGAGGTTGATGACTCATGTCTTACGTCCATTCATAGGTAAATTTGTTGTAGTATATCTTGATGATATATTAATTTACAGCAAGAGTATAAATGATCATATCTTACACTTGAAAGAAGTATTTTTAGTCATGAGGAAAGAAAAATTATATGCTAATAATAACAAGTGCACTTTTTGCACAGATCATGTGGTGTTTTTGGGTTTTGTTGTTAGTCACCAAGGAGTACAGGTTGATCAAGAGAAAGTTTTGGCGATTCAAGAGTGGTCGACGCCAACAAATGCCAACCAAGTCCGTAGCTTTCATGGACTTGCGAGTTTTTATCATCGTTTTGTTAAATATTTCAGCACCATTGCTGCACCACTCACCGAGGTGATAAAAAAGAATGTGGTGTTTAAGTGGACAAAAGTGCAGGAAGAAGCATTCCAAAAGATTAAGGAGAGGCTGACAAATCCACTGTTATTGGCTTTGCCTAATTTTGAGAAACCGTTTGAAGTTGAGTGTGATGCTTTAGGTGTAGGGATTGGAGCTGTTCTAATGCAAGATCACCGTCCAATTGCATATTTCAGTGAGAAGTTGGGAGGAGTGACGCTCAACTATCCCACATACGACAAGGAACTCTACGCATTGGTTAGAGCATTGGAAACATGGCAACATTACTTATTGGCACGAGAGTTCATCATTCGCACAGATCACGAGTCCCTCAAGTTTCTTCAAAATCAACACAATCTCAACAAATGACATGCCAGATGGATGGAATTTATAGAGTTGTTTCCCTACGTCATCCATTACAAAAAAGGTAAGGAGAATGTGGTCGCTGATGCCCTTTCTCGTAGGTATGTTCTTATCTCCTCCTTAGGAGCTAAACTAATTTGATTTGAGTTTATAAAAGATGCATACCCTAATGATAATGATTTTGGAGAACTATATAGGATTTGTGAAAAAACTAATTCTGGGGAATACTACAAGCATGATGGTTTTCTTTTCAAGAAAGATAAATTATGTGTTCCTAATTGTTCGATTAGAGAACTTTTAGTGAGGGAAGCACATGGAGGAGGTCTTATGGGGCATTTGGGATAGCAAAGACCTTAGGTGTCATCCAAGAGCACTTTTACTGGCCACGTATAAAAAGGGATGTCGAAAGGATTTGTAACAAATGTGTTACGTGTAAACAAGCAAAGTCTAGAATCCAACCCAATGGCTTGTACATGCCGCTACCCATCCCTAATGCTCCCTGGATAGATATTTCAATGGATTTCGTACTAGGTTTGCCTCGAAGTAAGAGAGGTAATGATTCAATTTTTGTTGTGGTGGATAGATTTTCTAAAATGACACATTTTATTCCGTGCCACAAATCTGATGATGCAACCCATGTTGCTGATTTGTTTTTTCGAGAAATTGTTAGGATGCATGGGATTCCTAAAACCATCGTATCTGATAGAGATGCAAAATTTTTGAGTTATTTCTGGAAAACATTATGGGGTAAATTAGGCACCAAACTTCTATTCTCCACCACTTGTCACCCACAAACTGATGGACAAACAGAAGTTGTCAATAGGACCTTATCAGCATTACTACGATCTATCATAAAGACAAACATTAAGAGTTGGGAAGAGTGTTTACCACATGCTGAATTTGCTTATAATCGCTCAGTTCATTCATCTACTAAGTTTTCACCTTTTGAAATCGTATATGGTTTTAATCCACTAACTCCTCTAGATTTATCTCCTTTACCTGTTTCTCAGCGTGTTTGTTTAGATGGGAACAGGAAGGCAGAACTTGTTAAAAAGCTTCATGAGACTGTAAGGCGCAATATTGAGAAACGAACTGAACAATACGTGAAACACGCCAACAAGGGACGACGAAGTGTCACTTTTGAACCAGGAGATTGGGTGTGGCTACATTTTCGCAAGGAACGATTTCCAACCAAAAGAAAATCTAAACTACTACCACGTGGCGATGGCCCTTTTCAAATTGTCGAGCGCATTAATGATAACGCTTACCGTTTAGATCTTCCAGGTGAGTATAATGTTAGCGCCACATTTAATGTTTCTGATTTATCTCCTTTTGATGCAGAAGATTTTAAGACAAATCTTTTTAAAGAAGGAGGGAATGATGAGGACATCACGAAGAGCAAAGGAAAAGAATTAAATGTAACCGGAGCAAGCATGGACGGAAAGATGACAGAAGATCGAGCAAAGAAGTTCGGTGAAAAACTAAACATATATATCCAAGAACTTCTCAATTGTGACGGCGTTATTGTTCCCGACAATATCAAAGTTAAATGCATGACATGCATTCAAGTGCACATGGGACAAGATGACATTATTATAGATTAGCTATTATCTACTTATCATCTATGTTGCATGTCATATAAAAAGTAGGTGAAAAGTAGGTAGAAAAGTTGGTAAGAAAGTGGGTGAGAAAGTGGTTGATGTTGGAAGAAGAGAAATTAGGTGAGAAATGAGTCCTATAAATATGTACTAGATTTATCATTTGAGGACAACTTGAGTTTTGTGAATCATATTGTGAGAGACTTCTCCTTTTCAACTTGTTGTTCGGTCTTTCATTGCAAGTCCAGCAACGTCGTTTCTGACTTATCAAACGGAATCCCTTCGTTTGTGGCGTCTTTCCTATCCAAGGTTCCTAGTCGCGTTATTGTTTCAGGTCTTAAGTTCTTTCTAAGCTAAGGTTCAAACGTCCGTCGACTTCGGGTCAAGGTTCCATTTCTATCTTTACTTTCTTTTATATTCCGCATTCGATCACTAATCAATCTATATCAGTTAAGATCATATCACCACTCCTCCCTTGCTGCTGCTGCCATGCCTCCAGCTTGATCCCTAGCTTTTTATCTTCTTTTTTGTTTCCTCCTTGAGGCGCCCTACTTGATGCCAACTTGGTTGAGTTGATCATTTTTGTTCCTGCTGCTTTTCTGTTTGAGTTTAACTTATGTTATTTACCAATTTTTCTGGTTGTAAGGGCTTATCTCAGAATTCTTAGGCCTTTTGTGATTTTATTAGTCAGCATGTTGGCTCTCCATTCAGGTCTTTGCTCTCCCTTGCTTTCTTCTTGGGTTTTCCAGGGTGGTCATTCTGGCTTGTAGATTTCCCCCCGACCCGGGCTCTTGGCTTCACTCTATTGTTTCTATTTTTTCTTTAATATATTTACCTCAAACAAAAAAGAAAGAAAGAGCTCTCAGTCAAGTTGGGTTAGGGGATGCTCTCTCCACTTTTGGGCGATTTTGGCGATTTTGGGACTCTCTCTCGTGATTGCTGATTATCGTCTCTTTTGTGCCTGAATCCTTGAGAAGCTTGCCGGTCCTCTTCTCTAAGCCTATTCCCTGGTCCTTCCTTGTTGATTTTTGGAAGGTTTGATCATGTTTTTTTCTCCTTCCGTGAAGTTTTGCCGAAAGTTAAGCTTGTTGTTTTCTTTATTTTGGGGGCTTCTTGTTTTTCTTCAACCTTTATTTGGTGTTTTCTTGAGTTCAAGCTCATTCTGCATTCAAAGTTCGTCATTTACAATTCCAAATCTCATAATGTAACTAGGTTCCTCCCATTCGTTTTACTGGTTTTTCCGGTGAAAGGAGCTTGCTCCCGATCGTGCCTTGGAACTTGTTTTGGGCAGCTTCTGTTCAAGCATCCTTCTGCAGATTTTGGGCAGCTTCCCGTGTTAGAAGTTCAGCAGAAGCCTACACGTCATTCTTGGGATCCTGTGTTGCAAAATTGAAGGGAAAACTCCAGCTAATTTTTGCCGGGTATTCTAACTAGTAATGCCGAAGAAGCTGAAGGCTAAACCTTACTCCTCTTCTGACTATCTCATTGGGGCATCTGGTCTCATTGCCACGTCAGTGGATCCACTGATGAAGGGTATGCACACTCAGCTATCAGCCAATGTCCCATCCCCGATCATGACCCCGTGGGTTTCGGCCCCTGCTGGCCTTGATGTCGAGGGCAACATAGGCATCCCTGCCTCTCCCTCCTCTTTTGAGGAGCAAATTGAATTGCATGCACATGCTAATGCGTCCGTCTCTCATGCGGACATGGTAAAAAATAGCCAAAAGAATGGCAACGGATTTCAGCTATCTCAGTTGGAAGTGGAAGAAGAAGAGATCTAGATGATCCCGACCGAAGCTTTTGAGGTAAAAAAATCTCTTGGGCACACCCTAGTCGGTTACTTCCCAACTAGGCATCCTAGTAAAGAGGTCCCCAAAAAGCTAGTGCAAGCATAGAATGTGCCTACCAAGGTCATTCTGAAAATACATGGTTGGATCCTTTTTGTTTTCCAATCAGAGGGGGACTGTAAAAAAGTCCTTGCCCAGAGCCCTTACTCCATTTATGGCAAGTCCCTCCTTCTAAAGAAGATGCCAGAGGCATTCACATTTGGCGATGAGCAGATTAGCATCGTCCCGGTTTTGGTCACTCTCCCAAGGCTACCCGTTGAATGCTATAAGGCCACCATCCTCAGCAAAATTGGATCCAAAATTGGCAAACAGATCATGACGGATTTGCTAACCAAAACTCTTGAAAGTGTTGCATTTGCCCGGTTGCTGGTTGAGGTGGACGTTTCGGTGGACCTTGTTAAAGAGGTCAAGCTATGGGATTTTAACAGCAACCCTATTATCCAAAAGGTTGCTTACGAGTCAGTCCCACCATTTTGTGCTGAATGTAAGACAATCGGGCATGCCACTTCCTCCTGTAAAGTGAATGCTTCTCGGTCAGCTAATGTCCAGCAGGCAGCTACTGTGGCCGAGCAAACGCCCAGTAATGCCATGGCTTCCATGGATTTTGGCAAAACCACCGCGCGCTTACGGTTGAGAGCGTTGCACTCCCTCTGATCCCTCCTATCTTGTGTCAGAGGAAAAAGAATGACAAGCGAGCCAAAGTTCCCTTAGTTCCAGCTGTCGCAGTTTTGAAGCCTTCGAAAGGCACTATCCCTGAACTTCCATCTAAAGTCCCTGAGAAGAGCGGGAAAGTCCTGGCTTCATCTTCTAAAGATGCCTTGTTGCCGTCTCAGGGCAAGGCCCAGAGCAAAAAGAAAAAAATTGGGCAGCCCAATTTTTCTGAGTCGCCCGGGTAAGGAGGTCCCTGTCCTGGAGGATAAATCCTCGAACTCAGATGTCTCTTCTGATACTAATTTGCAGGGTTCTCTGTTAGAGCAGGGCTCTTCTTCTCCCTCGCTTGCCAGCCAGCACATTGAAACTCCATTCAATTTGGTCACTCCCGAAAGAAGGCTAGAAACAGATCGAAGGAAGCTGAGCAACACATCAATCTTGGAAGCGGGGGTAAGTCCCCCTCTTTTAAATTATTTTTGCATGTTGGAATATAAGGGGCTTCAACTCGCCCTTGAAACAGGATGAGGTCTGCCGTCTCATCCTTCGTTCAAAGATTGATATCATTAGCTTGGTTGAAACAAAAACTGCTCCAGAAGTTATTCTGGATTTTGTAGCCAAAAGGCTCCCGGGGTGGAAATTTTCAACAAATTTTGATTCCCACCCCAATAGCAGAATAGCTATTTTGTGGAACTCTCGGAAAATTGCAGTGGATGTCATGGAAACTCACTCACAAGTAATTCATGCTAATGTCTTTTGCAACATCTCGAAGGTGTCTGCGAAAGTTTCTTTTGTTTATGGTCTGCATTCTATCAAGGACAGAAGACTACTTTGGAAAATTCTTCTTAGCCGTAGCGATTTCAACGCTTGCCCTTGGCTGGTCATCGGTGATTTTAATGCGGTTCAAGCTCTGGATGAGCGGCGTAACAATGCCACTTGTTCCAATCGTGAAATAAATGATCTTAGGGACTGGACTGGAGCTTTGGGTCTAGAGGACCTCCCGGCAAAGGGATCCTTCTTTACTTGGTCAAACGAAAACATTTGGTCCAAATTGGATCGAGCAATGTCCAACAATATTTGGACTCGTGAGTTCCCGCCAACAATTGCGTCCTTCGTGCAACCAATCTACTCGGATCACTCCCCGTGCATTGTTGAGGTTATTTCCCTAATCTCCCCTAGGAGGTTGCCTTGGAAATATTTCAACATGTGGTCCGAGCATGAGGACTTTGAGGTCTTAACAAAGGAATGCTGGAAAATCCTGGTATTTGGCACCAAGCAGTTCATTCTTCGGCAAAAGCGTAAATCGTTCAAGCTAAAGTTTACAGAGCTGAATCACAAGCATTTCTCTCATATCTCGTCCAGAGTCCCATGGGCAAGAGAGAATTTAGTGAACGCCCAATCGGAGTTTTTATCGAGTGGCTTAGATGTCCATCCCAGCACCCTTTGTAGCCTTCGGTCCATGTTGTCTCGCCTTAGTAGCGCTGAGAAGATGTTTTACCAGCAAAAGGCTAAGTGCAAGCAACTGTTGCTAAGTGACAAGCTTACAAGGTTTTTTCACTCCAGAGTCAAGATGAATGCCAAGAAGAATTTTATTGCCTCGATCTCTAAGCCGGATGGTTCCCCCACTTAATCCTTGGAGGAAGTTGCTGAAGTGTTCATAAGCTATTTCAAGGATATTCTTGGGTCTTCCTCTCTGGTCTCTCCGATAGAAATTGATGCAATCAAATTTGGTCAAAGGCTTTCCCCGAAAGCCTTCTCGGGGCTTATCAATTGGGTCTCCTCGGATGAGATTCGTGCTGCTTTGTTCAAAATTGATAATGATAAAGTACCCGGTCCCGACAGTTTCTCCTCCAAGTTCTTCAAAGAATCTTGGAGGACCACTGAAGAGGACTTGGTTTTGCTATCCAGGAATTTTTCGCCT
Source organism: Begonia fuchsioides (assembly GCA_003255005.1). Classification (NCBI taxonomy): domain Eukaryota; kingdom Viridiplantae; phylum Streptophyta; class Magnoliopsida; order Cucurbitales; family Begoniaceae; genus Begonia; species Begonia fuchsioides. The sequence goes on along the minus strand of QAOC01034660.1, from coordinate 128,979 downwards.
CTGGCCGTCTCCTCAAGAAATGGAGTCACTCCATAATTGCTTTGGTCCCAAAGTCAAAAGATGCGAATTCCCCAAATGATTTTAGGATGATCTCGTGCTGCAATGTCTTTTACAAGGTCATTGCCAAGATTATGGCCAGCCGCCTCAATGCTACCCTTGGGGATATTATTGATCTGGCTCAAGCGGCTTTTGTTAAAGGTAGAAGCATGGTGGAGAATATCCATCTTCTGCAAGAACTTATCAGAAAGTACAACATTAGGAAAGCATCCCCTAGGTGCTTTGTCAAAGTGGACCTTACAAAAGCGTTTGACTCCATTTCATGGCCTTCTATAGACAGCATACTTTGCACCCTCGGCTTCCTTCTGAGGTTTGTGGCATGGATCATGGAGTGTGTTTTCTCGGCCTCATATTCTATTTCACTTAATGGGAAGCTTCATGGGTTTTTCCACGGCGCAAAGGATTAAGGCAAGGTGATCCTCTTTCTCCTTTCCTCTTTGCAATCTGTTTGGAATATTTCTCAAGGCTTACCAAGAAGATGCTACCCCGGTTGGGGTCCACCCTATGTGCAAAAATATGAGCATATCTCACATAATATTTGTTGATGACCTCATCCTTCTGGCCCATGGGGATATCGTTTCAATTAGAGCAATCCTCCAATGGCTCGATGAGTTTGGTAAGTCTTCGGGGCTCTGCATGAGCTCCCGCAAGACTAGGTTTTACTCAACAGGCATCAGTGATGCAGATCTCGAAGAGATCCTTTTCTCCTCATGAATCAAAGCCGGCTCTTTCCCCTTTCGGTACTTGGGGATTCCACTGTCCCCAAACAGGCTGCAGATTTTTGAGAATGATCAGCTCAATCTGAAGATTAAATCTACTGTCGATTCATGGAACCCAAGTTCCCTCTCTTTTGCCGGGCGTGCAGAGCTAATAAAGTCTGTTCTGCAAGGCATCAAGTGTTTTTGGCTCTCGATTCTGAACCTACCATCAACTGTCAGAATCAAAGCAACTCAAATCTGCAAGATCTTTTTGTGGGGTAGCTCGCCCGCCAAAGTTTCTTGGAGGCAATGCTGCCTTCCCAAAAATGAGGGTGGCCTTGCCTTCCGAGACCTTGAAGCCTGGAATTGTGCTCTCCTCTCCAAGGTCCTTTGGAATATCCATGCTAAGAAGGACTCTCTTTGGGTCCGCTGGGTCCATGAGATTTATATTAATCGTGCAGGCTTCTGGTCCTAAATAGCCGGCTATAGAGCATCTCCGCTTATAAAAAAGATTTTAAGCATAAGAGCTGGTCTTGTTTCAAAGCTTGGCTTGGTTGCCCAAGTGGAATCAACCTTGGTAAAGTGGAAAGCGGCAACAATCAAGAGCGGTTTGGGCGAACCATCTTGTACCTAAGCACTCTTTTGTTTTATGGCTTGCATTCCTAGGCAGGATCCTCCCTCGAATGCAAGCCCAAGCATCAAGTAAATGCTTTTTATGTGCAGATTTTGAAGAATCGAGCACCCACCTATTTTTTGATTGCCCGGCTACAAAGGAAATATGGTCTACCTACAGGCAGAACTTCGGCATCTCAAAGCGCCTATCAACTATTGCAAGTACTGTCAAGTGGAGCATCAAGCTCAACAATCTCAAGCTCCGTAGAGATGCTCGAGTCTTACAAATGCTACTGGCCACCTCCATATATTACATATGGGCAGCCCGGAACACTCTAAAATACGAGAATGCTCTTGCCCCTGCGCAGATTGCAAGATAGATTGAGAGGCAAGTGTTCAAGAAAATCTACTGGTTCTTTCCATAAGAGCTTTCCTGGTTGGATCCTTCTTAAGTGTTAGGATCGTGGTCCCTTTATAGTGGTCGGGCAGATCTCGGACTGTCCTTGGGCAGTGTTTCTCGGATAATTTGTGATCTTTCTTTTGTGCCTTTCTATTTTGTAATCGGGAGGCTGGCATTTCGGGTGGGCTAACGCCCCCCTTTTCTGCTGCCCCCTCGGGTTATTGCTTGTAATTTGTCTTTTCAATATACTTTACTTAACAAAAAAAAAAAGAAAGAGATCTCAGTCAAGGAAATCTACTGGTTCTTTCCGGAAGAGCTTTCCTTGTTGGATCCTTCCTAAGTGTTAGGATCATGGTCCCTTTATAGTGGCCGGGCAGATCTCGGACTGTCCTTGGGCAGTGTTTCTCGGACAATTTGTGATCTTTCTTTTGTGCCTTTCTCTTTTGTAATCTGGGGGCTGGCGTTTCAGGTGGGATAACACCCCTTTTTCTGCTACCCCCTCGGGTTACCGCTTGTAATTTGTCTTGTCAATATACTTTACTTAAAAAAGAGAAAGAGCTCTCAGTCTGTCAATCCTTACTACGTCTGGACCTGGTAAGTTTCCTCGTGTTGAGTCAAATTAAGCCGCAAGCTCCACTCCTTGTGGTGCCCTTCTGTCAATTCCTTTAAGTTTCAGCCTTGCAACCATACTCGCCCCGGAACCCAAAGACTTTGATTTCTCATAAAGGTGCTGGCAATGTCCTATAAGCAACATTTGTCGATCCCTAGTCGGCATCGTTTATGGTTGAGACTAGGACGGTATCTGATAGTCTTCGAGCCCCCAACTTTCATTCTTGATTAGTGAAAACATCCTTGGCAAATGCTTTCGCAATAGTTCGTCTTTCATAAATCCATTAATTTCACCTCTGACTATGAAATACAAATGCCCCTGACTGTCCCTGTTAATCATTACTCCGATCCCAAAGGCCAACACAATAGGATCGAAATCCTAATTCTCCGTCACCCGTCACCACCATAGTAGGCCACTATCCTACCATCGAAAGTTGATAGGGCAGAAATTTGAATGATTCGTTGCCAGCACAAAGGCCGTGTGATCCGTCAAGTTATCATGAATCATCAGAGCAACGGACTAGGTCCGCGTCAACCTTTTATCTTATAAATGCGTTCCTTCCAAAATTCGGGGTTTGTTGGACGTATTAGCTCTAGAATTACTATGGTTATCCAAGTAGCAAGTACAATCAAACAAACTATAACTGATTTAATGAGCCATTCGCAATTTCACAGTTTGAATTTGTTCATACTACTGCCAGGATCAACCAGGTAGCATTCCTTCTATGCGTCTGGATCACATCCTCGGTTGAGCTGCCAGGGTGACGTCAACGCTCAAGGAAAGCAATCACATTCGTTCTTAGTGCCAACTTGGGTCAAGCTCTCGACACTCTCCAATCGAAGAGGCCAACAACTAATGCATTCATTTTCTACATCCGAGGCAACGACAAACAAACACATGCACACCGCTAAAGACAATCAAAAGCAACAGCAAGAACTGAAGCATCAAATTTTCCTTGCGGGGTGCAGCAGCCAGCTTTGACATTCGCCGCGTATCCAAATAAGACACCGACTGAAAGGCTCCACGAGACATAGGACATGCCAAGTTTTGGTCAATCGTACAGAAACCAACGCATTTGCCACAACGAACATGGAAATTACAGGAGAATTGCACAAAGCAATGATCCTAGTAAGCTGCACGCCCAAAATACCACTCACGCGCTTTTTTCTCCAACGAAGCCAAGGCAAGGTCGAGCTACCACCGCGCGCCTGCCGGACAACCAGCAACCAACACAACATATCTCTACCATCTAGAAAAGCAAGCTCAGTGCGACTGTCAAAAGCAAAGGAAACAATGGTCGATCGGGTCGCTTGTCTGAAGACCAGCTTCTCTAAATGTCGATAGCCTGCAACCGCAGTGAACAACGAGAGGGGGGGTGGTGTCCTCCATCACCCTTCATTAGTTGAACGCATGCCTCGCCCATCGATGCACGTGGGCACCCTTACCCGCCCATACCTCAGTATACCTCCCCCCCTAAAGAGCAATCCGGGCCGCTTTGGCCATGGCAGCAGTGCACATCGTATGTAGCCGAAGTGTCACTTTTTTTAAAAAACTCAAGATTTTTAGCTTTCTTTCCCAAACCGATTTCTCAACTTTAAAGGGGCACAAAAGAGGTGTCTATCCTCAATTTTTGAGAAATGTTGGATGATGTACCCATTTTTGGTGAAATATTTAGTTTTCGTCATTCAAAAAATTACGATAAATCGTAGAAATGACCAAAACTCACCAAACGCTGAGGAACATCCTCATTTGTCGTTGGGAACATGTAAAAAAACTTTCAGCTCATTCCAATATCGTTTGCACATGAATGGCTTGGTGACATTGCATGGTAGTGCATTTGGAAAGAAAGCTCATTCCAATATTGTTTCCAATATCGTTTTCACCTCGAGCGCACGTGCCGCGCCATGGCTGCACCCCCAGCTCGCTCTTTGTGCCATGGCCGCACCCTTCAGCGCGCGCGCCGTGCCTGATGTGCCGTCCAAAAATGACCGGCGTACCATGGTAAGAAATGTGCGTGCACGTGACCCGGGTGAGGTACCGTGCATAGCGGTCGAAAAATGGGCTCGGGTAAATTTAGGAGTTGGGGTGCGGATGTCTAATGAGAATGATATGAGGGGGATTTATGGGGAAAAATGGGAGAATGACTCGGGAATTTATGGAGATGAGTCGGAGGAGAAAATGTGGGCCGGAATTGGCTTGTGGAGGAAATTGAAAGCTCGGGAAATGGAAATGGGTTTTCGGGAAGGGAATGGTCGGACGATTCAAACACTTGAGCGATCAAAGTGTTGGAATCGGTAGACCTTGGATGCTCTCAGATGTGACTCACCGATCGGGCACTCAAGGGTTGACGGAATTTG
>QAOC01034660.1:48480-123370 GCA_003255005.1 Begonia fuchsioides | reverse complement strand
TTAGATCTATTCGGCCCTTCTAAAGTAGCTAGCCTAGGTGGCAAGCATTATGCCCTTGTAATTGTTGTTGATTTCTCAAGATTTACTTGGGTATAATTTCTTAGATCTAAGGATGAGACTTTTGAGACTTTCTCTTCCTTTAGGAAGAAAGTTCAAAATGAAAAGGGTCTCTCCATTGTATCTATCCCTAGTGATCATGGAGGAGAATTTGAAAATGAGAAATTTGAGTTCCTATGTCTTAATAATGGGATCAATCATAATTTCTCCTCTCCTAGGACTCCTCAACAAAATGAAGTTGTTGAGAGAAAGAATAGATCACTTCAAGAGCTTGCTAGGACAATGCTCAATGAAAATTCTCTTTACAAGTATTTTTGGACGGAAGCCGTAGCTACGGCATGCTACACAATAAATCGAGTATCAATCCGCCCAATCTTAGAAAAGACCCCCTATGAACTATGGTCGGGTAGGAAAACCTAGGAAAATTTGATTCAAAGATGGATTTTGGTATCTTCCTTGAATACTCTTTGACTAGCAAAGCATATAGAGTATTCAACAAAAGGACTCTAGTGGTTGAAGAATCTATGCATATTAATTTTTGTGAATCACCTCTCTTGTTAGAAATTATGAACAAAGTTGAGGAACTTATATGAGACATAGATCCTCTCTAAAAGAAAATTAGAAAGATTCTCTTGAGGTTACCCCCTCTGAAAATCCTCTTAACAACCTAGAGAGGGTACAAATGGTGACCCTATTAGAGAACTTCCTAAGGAATGGAGATACTCCAAAGACCATCCATTAGAAGATGTGGTTAGTGATCCCTCATTGGGCGTCAAAACTAGAGCCTCCCTTAGGAACTTGTGTGCTAATGTAGCATTTATTTCTCAAGTGGAGCCTAAGAAATTTGATGAGGCCATATTGGATGAAAATTAGATAATGGCCATGCAAGAGGAACTAAATAAATTTGAGAGAAACCAAGTATGAGAGTTAGTTCCTAGGCCAAATGATTGCACCATCATTGGAACTAAATGGGTATTCAAGAATAAACTAGATGAACATGGTGTTGTCATTAGAAACAAGGGAAGATTGGTTGCAAAAGGATACAATCAAGAAGAGGGGATAGATTTTGAAGAAACCTTTGCACCAGTAGCACAAATGGAGTCAATTCGCATGCTACATGCCTATGCATGCCAGAAAAATTTCACCTATTTCAAATGGACATTAAGAGTGCCTTCCTAAATGGTTATATAATTGAAGAAGTATATGTGGAGCAAACTATGGGCTTTGAAGCCTTTGACAATGCAGACAACGTTTATAAGCTTCATAAAGCTCTTTATGGTCTTAAGCAAGCTCCTCGTGCTTGGTATGATAGGTTGAAGAACTTTCTTTTGGAAAGAGAGTTCAAAATGGGAAAAATTGATTCAACCATCTTCACTAAACATGATGGTGATGATTTGCTCCTTGTCCACATTTATGTGGACGATATCATCTTTGGAGCCTTAAAAAAAAGCTTTACGATAGCTTCGCCTCTCTGACACAGAATTGAGGGGGTTTAGATTTTAGGAAGTGGGAGAATCGAGTTAGGTTAAATGAAAAACGAAAATCCAAAAATTCCAGAATCTGGACTGGAATTTTGACGGTGATATCTCGATGATGCGGATGAGTTTTGGGCTGAAATTTTCAGAGGAACTTTGGAAGTAGGTTGAGAAACAATCATGTAAAAATGAGGGAATTATCGCAGATGTACCGGTTGGAAATCAATGTAACAGTAACGGCAATTTTGGTGGTGGCTGGAAATCTGCTGGCGGAAAGAACTAAAACCAAACAAAAAATATTGATGGAAGGAAGAGCTTGTGACCTTTAACCTCACCCTAAAGTCCTTGATGAAGGCTGGAGTATTGAAGCACCAAGAAATCTCCAGCTCGGAGGGAGGATTCCTTTGAGATAACCTACGGTGGCCGGAGGTGCGCCGGCTGCCGGTTTAAAGGTCGAAATGCCCGTGAGAGGGAGATGCTCAAAGCAACTTTAATTCAAATTCCAAATTCAAAATTACAAGCAAGCATTGGGGGAGGTTTTATCAGCTGAAAAGAGAGGAAAATGAGGGAAAATTATGAGCCACAGTCATGCAACATGCATGCTGAAAATGAAAATAAAGGAGGGAAAATTTGACCAATGAGAATGCACGAATGTGATGGCCACGTGATCTTGCACCCCTTCAGCCAATTTTCCCTTCTTTATTGGCCCAAAATACAATTCTTTCAGCGAAGAATCCCTCATGCAAAACCCCATGCAAAATAACTAAAATGTATCTAGCCGAGAATTCCTCTCGGGTTCTCCTAAAATGTAACGTAAAAATTAACGTAAAACTATACTAAAAAATGCAATAAAATTCCTTCACTCCGTTGAAGTGTTGATGAGTTGAGTCGTGGGACATTTGGTCACGTTTGCATGTGACTTTAACTCACCATGCAATGTGAACTTCAACCGGGTTCTTGTGCGGGCTTGATTCCGGGAGGGTCAGTTCTTGGTTGTAAGTCAACCTTTTCTTCATGCTAATTAATCACGTGTTTTGGCCTTGTTTGTTCCTCCAAAGTTTGCTTAGAAATGTATAGTTCATCAATTAATTTTCCTTCAAAATTAACAAATATGTTAGAAAATTCCAGAGCCCAAATTCCCGAGATCGGGCTCGGGTGATTCCTCCATTTAGTATGACAATCCGTGGCATGTCAATCTCTCATGCAAGATGAATTTGAAATGAGCATGATGGGAGAGCTTAAATTTTTTTTAGGACTCCAAATTAGACAATCCTTAGATGGAACATTCATTTGTCAAGAAAAATACGTCAAAGAATTGCTTAAGAGATTCAGATTGGACTCTTCCAAATCCTCTAGAACTCCCATGAGTACCACAACAAAATTAGAAAAAGATGAAAATAGTCAAGATGTGGACGTTAAGAAATATCGTGGTATGATTGAATCAATATTTAACTGCTAGTCCTCCAGATATTCTTTTTAGTGTATGTCTTTGTGCTAGATTTCAAGCGGAACCTAGAGAATCTCATGTAAAAGCTGTCAAAAGGATTTTCAAATACTTGAGTGGAACAGAAAATTTAGGATTATGGTATCCCAAGGGAACCTTGCTTAACTTAATTGGATATACAGATTCGGATTATGCCGGGAGCCTTGTGGATAGAAAGAGCACTAGTGGCTCTCGTCAATTTCTAGGAGAACCATTAGTTTCATGATTTTCTAAGAAACAAAACTCCGTAGCACTTTCAACTGCCGAAAGCGAGTATATCGCAGTCGGAAGTTGTTGTGCACAAATGCTTTGGATGAAGCATACCTTAGAAAACTACAATCTCTCATTCTCTAAGATTCCTATCATGTGTGACAACACTAGTGCAATAAATATCAGCAAAAATCCTATCCTTCATTCTAGAACTAAGGATATAGAAATAAGATATCATTTTATTAAAGATAATGTCCAAAAAGCAGATATTATCTTGGAATTTGTCAAGTCAAGTGATCAATTAGCTGATATATTTACTAAGCCTTTGGATGAAAAGACCTTCAATGGAATTAGAATTCGATTGGGAGTAATTCGGCTTGATGGTGTTTAGAATTCTCTTCAAGCTGTCTCCTGTGACAATGGTCGACATAAAAGGGAGTATGTCGACCGGACTTAGGTTCTGTCGAAACAAGCGGTCGACATAAAGAAGAGTTTGTCGACCGGTCTTTGAATCTGTCGCAGAAGGGGTCAACATAAAATCGGGTATGTCGACCGGTCCTTCATTTTTGCCTTCGATCGGTCGACACAATCGTGAATCGATCGACCGGTATCATCGTTTTTAAAACCCTATCGTGCTATTTTTAATCTTCAAAATCTCTCTCGCGTGCTCTCTCTGTTCCAACGATATTCGCAGTCTCCTTTTGGTCAACCCAATACTGCAGCCTCCAATTTCCTCTCCTCAAATGGCTTCCACCTAAAAAATTCCAGTCAAAAGGAAGAGGGTAGCCATTAAATCTAAGGATATTGCAGCCTCCTCCTCTGCTCCGCCCACAGAAATTCAACCCTCTGGGTTAGACAAATTCATATTCTGAAAACAAAGCAGCCATGATAAGTTTTATTCAATTTTTCAGAACAAACCTCTTATTTTAAGCAGGATATATAAGCAGAATTCTATTCCTGAAATAGATATCTAAGAAGGATGTGAGTTTCTAGGAATTTCAGAACTATTATCCTTCTATGGTCACTATTCTGAAAAGGCTTTGAGATTATTCTATGCCAATCTATATTAACGTACGTTCATCCTTAAGAGCTACGTATTTGGAAAGATGATACAATTCACGAGTTATCAACTGAATATCATACTGAATTATACATCCGATGGAAGAAATAATACATATTATGAACAGCACTCTGAGCCTAAGATCATGAAGGATGAAGAGTATTGGCCTTTATTTAGACAAATCGGGAAGGATCCCGATTCAGTGCCTTATCGACCTAAGGCTAGTAATCTCAATATTGTGGCTCGCTTAGTCCATCACATTCTCACAAATAATCTATTATCCAAGGATGGCCACAGAGACTACATCAGCAACATGGAGCTGTATGTGCTCTTCATGTTCTTTAGGAGACGTCGCATAGACATAGGATACATAATCATGCAACGGATGATGGATGTCATGAATAAGGAATCCAAGTCCTTGCCTTTTAACCTCTTAATAATGGAAATTCTTTGACAAAACGGGGTTGAGATTCCTTCTACTGAGCCACTCACTTGGGTCAGAAAATTTGATAAATATAGTCCTTCGACACTTACTCGAATGAGCTTAGCTCAAGACGAGGATGGGATCTGGCAATTCAAAGTGGCCATAGCTGATCCTCCTGCTCGTAAAGACCCTACACAGATCGGTGATGATGCTGATGTACATCCCGAGCATAGATCCTCTTCCCGCTCACATCGCATTACCTCCTTGATGGAAGAACGTTTTGATTTGCTCATGAGACACATCTCCAGCTTAGCATCCACTAAAGAGTCTCTTGTCCACTATCATGATACTCTTCAAAGGACAGTAGATTCCCTTGCCGCATCCAATTCTGAACTTCATGGTAAGGTTGATTTTTTTCATGACAACCTTGAGAGGTGGTACTATCAATGGTATTGATCTTCCTTTAGGCCTAGTATGTTTGGACCTTTTGATCATGCTCAAGATCCCTCGCCAATTCCTTCACTGTTTCATCTTTTCTCAATATCTCTCTTACTCTCTCATCCTTGTATTCATCTTTGATCATCATTCTTGGGATCGAGAGAGACGGTTTAGAAACCGCAAACTTCTTAAACATTCTTGTTGAGAAATTCGTGTAAAGAGGTGACACCTCTGATAAAGAAGAGTCAACTTGTAGAGCTTTGATTGAGACCCGTAAGATCAATCAAGTGAAGGATCTTCAAGGAGGAACCTTGAAGCACAGACGTAGGCAGGTGTTGGCCGAACTGCGAGAACAAATTGGTGTTAATATCTCTCTCTCTCAACTTTTATAATTGTTGATTGTGCTTGCATATTTAATTGATAACTAAATCAAGAAGAGATCATTGTTAAATCTTTGAACTTACGAAAAATTGTTAGTAACCTAATTCCCCCTCCCCCACTTAGGTTAAAAAGATCCTACAGCTCTGCCAACGCCACACGCACACTCACTTCGGCAACAACAGCGCACGCCTCAATACACGGCGCAAGATCAGCGTCGCCCGCGCGTGCACATTTTAGCATCACATCAGCAGCGTCGCCTGCACGCGCACAACTTATCATCCCGACAGCGCCAGCGCACGAACAACTTAGCATCACGTTAGCAGCATCGCCCTCGTGCGCAAAACTTAGCATCCCGTCAGCAGCCGTGCGCACCCTATTACCATTGCGTGCGCACGCTACAGCACCCAGCAGGCCCACGACCATAACCGAGGACGCGTCCGAGGCTGCCAAACCCGCTTTGTAGGCGCATCGGCCTTTTCTTTATTTTTTCAAGTTTCTATGCCTTATAATAAGAGAAGGAACCCTAAAGGGCTAGCCGCCTTCCTTATAGGGAATCACCTCCAAGGACCCTAGGCTTACCTTATGGGGATCCTTCCTCTCCCTATATAATGTACCCTTCCTCTTATTATTTTTTAGTGAAGTTTATCAAATAAGAGAGCCTTGTGCCTTACTTGATAGCCATCCTCCGACCCCTCTTTTCTGGTGAGTCACATCCAGCCAAGGAGTGTCAACCCTCGTCGAGCGACCGGTGAGTCATATCCGAGCGTTCCTTGAGGTCTACCAAACTTAACCACTCAGTCGCCCGAGTGTCTAAGTTGCCTCGCCACCCACCATCCACAAACCTTCCGAGCCACGACCACCTCCTTCCCGAGCGATATTTTCCTTCCCATGGTCAACGATCGCCGAGTCATTTTTTTCGAGCTCACGGCTACATTTCAGACAATCGAGGGTCGATCGAGTCGCTTGTAAAGAAACCAGCTTATGATCGTTGACTGGTGCAACCGTAGTGAGCAACTAGAAACCGAGCTTGCCGCAAGAAAACACAGCCACCATGACAGCAGCCGGGACCGCCTTCGACAGAATGAGATAACCAATTACTACTTTGATATCACACGGCCACCGAGCACGAGGACAGGTTATCGGACAAGAGACAAATCTTTGGCTATAACTTAATATCCGAGGGCACCAATCTCAATCGGTGCCAGGGACAAAGCATTGCACGGATTGCTGCATGAGTTTTGCGGAGTCACCACCGGCGTGATAGAACGAGGCCGCCGGAGGCAACCGTTCACAAGCTAAACTTCTCTGATGGACGTCACCACTTTCTAACGATAACATCTTGCGACAATCGAGGGACAATAACATTACTGGAAAATTGAGTACCAGCAAAGTCGAAGAATGATTGAGGGTGATCAGTGCCATGGGCGCTGAATTGAACGTTTGCCCATTTTTTTTCGGGGGGCTCCCGCCAAGGTCGCCGAAGACTGGCCATGGTTGCCTTACACAGGGGTGGTGTCCTCCATCACCCTTTGTTAGTTGGGCGTATGCCTCACCCATCGATGCACGTGGGCACCCTTACTTGCTCATACCTCAGTATACCTCCCCCCCTAAAGAGTAATCTGGTGGCCCTGGCAGCAGTGCACATCGTATGTAGCCGAAGTATCACTTTTTTCAAAAACTCAAGATTTTGAGTTTTCTTTCCCAAACCAATTTTGCAACTTTAAAGGGGCACCAAAGACGGGTCTATCCTCAATTTTTGAGAAATTTTGGATGATGTACCAATTTTTGGAGAATTATATAGTTTTCGTCATTTGAAAAATTACGATAAACCATAGAAATTACCAAACCTCAGTGACATTGCATGGTAATGCATTTGGAAGCCTCGGATCGCGTCGTACGTTCAACGCTATGGGCGCACCCTCCTGTGCGCGTGCACTGCCATGGCTGCACCCTTTAGCGCATGCGTCGTGCCATTGCTGCACCTCGAGCGCGCGCGGGGATGTGCCGTGATGTGCCATCCGGGGTGGTCGTTCCACCGTGGGTAGGACTATGCGTGCACACGGGGCTCGGGTGAGGGTGAGTGTAGCGCGCGGGAAAATCAAGCTCGGGCAAAATGGGAATTTGGGTTATGGAGGTGTAATGGAATGGACATGTGGGTGATCGGAGGGGAATTTATGGAAATGGCTCGGGGAAAATGAAAGATGGCTCGGGTGACTAGGTGATAGGCGTAATCGAGAAAATGGGAGGAGATGATGGCTCGGGAGATGGAATGGACTCTTTGAGAGTTTAGTAGAAAGGTGGGTGGACAATCTGAACACTTGAGCAATCAAAGTGTTTGATTGGTAGACCTTACTCGCACTCGTATGTAAATCACCGATTGGACGTGCAAGGGGTGACGCTCTTGGCCGAATATTACTCACCGGAGAAGGGTACGTCAGAAAGAGCTTCAACGGTTAGGAAGAAGGTGCTAAGCACAAATATTATTTAATTTCTCTCTCTGCCTTTCCAATGAAGGCCGATACACTTAAATAAACTTAAAAGTAAAAACGGAAATTAAGATGAAAAAGAATTAAACTAAGCCATACGATTTGATGGACGCTTTGGATCAATTGGAAAAGATCTTCTTTGACTTTGGGAAGACCAAGGACGCTCCTTTTTGGCGGAAGGCTCAATCCATTAGAGATATGCTCGGCTGAATTTGAAAAGTGACCGTTGTGGACCAAGGTTTGACAAGGCTTCGGGCATCAATGGATTTGATGCGTGCCAATTAAAAATGAAGGGTCCTGATGCCTTTCTCTTCAGTTGGGAACTCAAACCAGTATGGATAAGCTTGGAAAAATTTGAATGGAAGTAGTGGTTGACCGAGGGTGGACTTCCGGCTGACCATGTTCCGGCCATTTAGGGATTTTCTGCGTGCGAATGGAAGGTCCCAATGCATTCCTTTTCAGCTGAGAATCCAAAATAATATAGATATGCGCGACGGATTTTGAATGGAGACCAAGGTGGCACGGGGAAGACCTTCGGTTGACCATGGATGACTGCGCATGACTGACGTTGGTTGACCATATCCCGGATATTGAGGGATCCGCGTGTGCCATTTTGAAATGTTGTTGCCATACGATCCTCTGATGATTTTGGCAGCTTTGGCGTGGATTCTTTGGATGAAAATCCCTATTTTTCCGCCGGTGGCTCGATGGAAGATTTATGGGCGCGTGCGGGCTGACTGGCGTTGACCATATCTCAGATATTGAGGGATCCGCATGTGCAATTTTGAAAAGGTTGTTGTCCAACGATCCTCCAATGAATAGGGTAGCTTTAGCATGGATTCTTTGGATGAAAATCCCTCTTGTTTTGTCGGTGGCTTGATGGACGGTTTTTGTGTGCGCGGTTTGATCTTATCTCCTGTCATCACGGGATTTGTCTGTGCCATTTTTAAATTGTAACTTCAGACACTCCTAGGTTGTCCGAAAGAAGATAAGGGCACGGGTATTTCTGATGTAAACTCTTGGTTGGCCGTTGATGTCTTGAAGCGTGTCCCGCGGGTGTCCATGTCTTGGACACCGATAAATCCTCTCTTGTCCTTTCCTTGACCAAATAATTGGATTACTCACGGATTGAAGTCATGTTTCTGATAGGATTTGGTAAAGGTCTCCTAGTTGACCGAAGGTGGACCGTGTCTTGATCGTGTCTTGATCGTGTCTTGACCATGTCTTGACCATGGTTCGGCCGCCTTCTCCCTTTGTGGGCCTTTGTGCAATTTTCTTCTTTGGGCTGCTTTCTCTTCCTTCTCCAATGTTATTTGCTGAAAATAAATAAAAATAAATGTGACCGAAAGTTGGCCCATGGGTGAGCACTCGATCCATGAGGATTGAATCGAGTGTTCTCCCATGCCGGTCACTTATTTCAACGGGCCGAAGTCTTAGAGGACTTCAGCAAGGCCGATGACCAAGTCTCCTCTGGTCGTCGGGTCGTTGTCGTGGGGCTGGGCATGATCTGCCATCCAAAATTGACCGGTGCACCGTGATCGGATTATGCGCGCACAAAGGGGCTCGGGTGAGGGATATGTGAAACGCACGGAAAAATGGTTCGGACGAAATGGGAATTTGGGTTACGGAAGTGTGATAGGATGGAAATGTACTAGAAAGGAGGGAAATTTATGGAGATGGCTCGGTTAGGTATGAGGGTGGCTCGAAAGAGAAGATATAGACCGGAATCGGCTTGTGGAGGTTTTTGATAGCTCGGGGATGGAAGTGGGTTTTCGGGAAGGCTGAGATGAAGCGAAAGGTCGAATAATCTGAACACTTGAGCAATCAAAGGGTTCAGATTAGTAGACCTTGGTAGTGTTCGGATATGACTCACCGATCACACTCTCGAGGGTTGACGCACTCGGCCGGATATTACTCACCAGAGGGGAAACGTTGGAAAGAGCTTCAACCGTTGGGAAGAAGGTGCTAAGCACAAGTTCTATTAAAATTCTCTCTACCTTCTAAGCGAAGGTTGATACATTATTTAATGAATGAAAATAAAACGAGAGGGAAGGGCTTTTGGCCCTTGGATTGCATGAACGCTCGAGATTGGCTCGGGAGAGATCTTCATGGACTTGAAGTTGACCAAGGACGCTCCTCTTCTCTTGAAGGCTCGATCCACTAAGGCTTTCCGCGGCTGAATTTGAAGCTTGACTGAAGAAGACTCTATGTTGACTGAGAGGTGGCACGAGGTGGGCTAGCTCCGAACATGTGAAGGTTGGCTCGAGCCAAATTGGATAAGAAGTCTTTAAAATGCTCTTGATGGTCAGAATTAAATAGCACGTAGTCTGACTCCTCGGTTGCCCGGCAATGGCTCGGAAGTGCATGCGGGCTTGTTCAAAAGGGTTACCGAGTTGATAATGCTTTGGACATCGGGGGATTCACTCGGGCTATTTTGAGTTGAAGATCTTGGTTGACCTTTAGTTGACTTGAGAAGAGGTGTGCGCGGTTTAATTTGAAATTAAATCATCGGATGGCCGATGATGACTCGTGGGCGCGCACGGCTCGTTCAAATTGTCAACCGGGGTTGACCGTCTTCCGTGCACTTCGGGATTTGCTTAGGCCAAATTCAAACACAGCTTCCAGATGGCCTCAAGACGTCGAGATAATGCGCGCGCTGACCATATTTGAAAGAAAATCTTCGACGGTCGGGGAGCTCGCGTGGTTTGTTCAAAATCACGACCAAAGTTGACCTTATCTCGGAATTCATGGGATATGCGTGGGCTATCTTGATTTCAAACCTCTGGATGAACCTAGGCTGATGGAGTGAGAAGATTCATGGCTGAATCCGGACGCGGATCTTTCCATTTCTGCGGTTGGCTCGGAGGTGTGTGCGGCAACTTCAAAATGCCGACCGGGCGTTGACCTATCTCGGACAATGAGGGATCCGCGCAAGCCATATTTGAAATGCGGTTGCCGAACGCTCCTGCATGAATCTTGACATTCTGAACCTTGTCTCATTTGATTGAAAATCTCGGATTTCCAGCTGGTGGTTTGGTGGACGATCTTCAGGCGCGCGCAGGCGTATTCAAATATTGATTGGTTGACCTCTTCTTCGAACAACACAGGATTTGTCCCTGCCATTTTGAAAAGGGTTTCTCTGACCATCATGTGTTGTCCGAATGTAGACATTGGCATGATCAATTCGACTGCAAAGCCTCGGTTGACCATGGATGTCTACATGTAGGAGCCTCGAGTGTCCATGCTTCAGACACCGAATAATCCGCGTGTGCTACTCCAAAACTTCTCCTTTCCTTGACCAAATAATTGGTTTTCTTGAGATTTGAAGTCAAGTTGCCGATGGGCTTTAGTCAAGGTTTCCTAGTTGACCGATGGTTGGCCGTGGCTTGACCGAGGGTTGACAATGGTGCGGCTACAGTAGGCTTCCTTCGGTGGACGCGCGTTTTTCTTCTTTGGGCTTCCTTCTCTTCCTTCTTTAAGTCTTATTTGCTGAATAAAAACAAATGTGGCCGGGCTCGGCGTTGGGTGGGCCGAGGACTCGGTCTTCGTGGTAGAACACGGGATCCGTAGGGAATGGACCGTGCATTCTCTCACGTCGGCCACTTATTTCAAGTTGGCTGAAATCCTAAGGGATTTCGGTCACGTCGACGGCCTGTTGCTCATTGGTCGTCGTGAGGGGGTCGGGAGGTTGGCCGGTGGATGCGTCGGGGCCGGGAGCGTTTGGGCACCAAGTGATCAAGAACTTGGGCCGTTCTCGATCATGCTCGGAAGGTGTTTCCAAAGCCAAGTTACCTGCAAAACGAGCAACTAAGTTAGAAAACACGTCCGTGCTTGTTGGGCTTGTTGGGGCTACGTCCATGATGGGCTCCAGTTGCACATCATCCTCCCGTGGTACTTGAGGATTTGCCCTTAAATCTACCCGCTCCTCCTCCAAATCATCATGCTCCTCGTCATCCAAGTAAGGGGATAAATCTTGTACGTTGGCCGTTGTTGTAATGCCGTACTCGCCTGAGAGTTCGAACTTGTACGCGTTCGGGTTGATCCGTTCACCAATCCGAAAAGGGCCCTCGGCCCTTGGTAATAACTTTGCATGCTTATGCTTAAAGTACCGAAGCTTAAGCCACACCAAATCTCCGACTTGGAAGATCTTTTCTTTGCGTCCTCGGTTAGCCGCCCTTGCATATTTCTCATTTTTCTTCTCGCTGGTCTTCTTGAATTTCTCGTGCAAACATCTGACCATCTCGGCCTTGCTAAATCCGTCGGGGTTAGTATGCTCTTGGCTTGGCATCAGGAGTAAGTCCAAGGTGTTGACGGGTTGAATCCGTATGCTACTTCAAATGGTGTGTCATGCCGGTTGTGTTGTGTCGGCACCGGTTGTAAACAAACTCAATATACGGTAATTGAGTGTCCCACGCCGTAATTCTTGTGTCCACCACACTTCGAAGTAGAGAGCCGAGTCAATGGTTGACCACTTCCGTTTGGCCATCCGTTTGTGGATGGAATGCCGTGCTAAATAAAAGCTTTGTTCCTAGCCGTGCCCATAGAGTCCTCCAAAAAGTGCTAAGGAACTTCCCGTCTCGGTCGGACACAATAGAATGTGGCATCCCGTGTAGTCGGATGATCTCTTTGAAAAAGATATCGGCGATGGCCGTTGCTTCGGCCGTCTTGGCACACGCCACAAAGTGCGCCATCTTCAAGAATCGATCGACCACCACCATGATCGAATCTTTGCCTCGACTAGTGCGTGGAAGGCCGAGGACAAACTCCTTGCTAAGGTCTTTCCATGGATGGTCCGGCACCGGTAGTGGTACTTATAGCCCTTGAGCTAGGGTTTGGGTCTTGGCCTATTTGCACACCGTGCACCATTCCACGAAATGGTGCACGCCTCGGAATAGGTGTGGCCAATAGTAATGTTCCTTGAGCATCTCCCATGTCTTCTTTTCTCCAAAATGTCCCGCAAGGCCGCCTCCATGAGCCTCAGTGATGAGAGTCTCTCTGATGCTTCCTTTCGGGATGCATATCTGTCAGCCTCGGAAAATGAAACTGTCGTTAATGTGATATCCCGCCAAGTCTCCTTTGGTGGCCGCTTCAAATCGTGAGCCAAAATCGGGATCCTCTTTGTAGCTTTTCTTCATCCATTCCAACCCAAAGAATAGTACCCTAAGTTCGGTAAACAAGGCACTCTGTCTTGATAGGGCATCGACTACTATGTTGGTGTCACCTTTCTTGTACCGTATGATGTAGGGGTATTTCTCCAAAAACTCGATCCATTTCGCATGTGTTCGGTTTAGCTTCCCTTGTCCCTTAATGAATTTTAGGGCTTGGTGGTCGGTATGGATGATGAATTCTCGTGGCAATAGATAATGTTGCCAAACGCCAATCGCTCGGATCAAGGAGTATAATTCCTTGTCATACGTGGAGTAGTTTAGTGTCGCGCCCTTTAATTTCTCATTAAAGTAGGCTATCAGGCGGCCCTCTTGCATTAGGACAGCTCCAATGCCTGTTCCAGAGGCATCGTACTCAACCTCGAACTCCTTGTTAAAATCCGCGAGAGTGAGCACAGGTGCTTCGCAGAGCCGAGTCTTGATGTGGTCAAAACTCGCTTGACAAAGCTTTGACCACTCAAACTCTTTGCCCTTCTTTGTAAGTTTGGTCAACGGAGCCACAATTGTGCTAAATCCCTTGATGAAGCGTCGGTAGAAGTTGGCGAGGCCGTGGAAGCTTCGGACGTCCGAGATGCCCTTCGGTGTTGGCCATTCTCGGATGGCTTTGATCTTTTCGCCATCCACTTCTACACCACCCTCGGACAAGATAAAACGGAGGAAGTGAATGCGCCGTTGGACGAACGCGCACTTCTTGTGGTTACCATAAAGCTTGGCTCTCCGTAAGGTGATGAAAAGCTTCTCCAAATGCTCCAAATGGTTTGGAATGTCCGTGCTGTATACAAGAATATCATCGAAATAAACGATGATAAACTTTCCAAGGAACTCACGTAGCACGTGGTTCATAAGCCTCATGAACGTGCTCGGGGCGTTAGTGAGTGCGAATGGCATGACGAGCCACTCAAACAGCCCATACCGTGTCTTGAAGGCGGTCTTCCATTCATCGCCCTCGCGCATCCGGATTTGGTGGTAGCCGCTCTTAAGGTCCACCCGGGAAAAGACCTTCACTCTGCTTAATTCATCGAGCAAGTCATCGAGCTGTGGCATAGGGAACCGATATTTGATGGTTGGCTATCCACGCACATACGATGACTTACATCTTTCTTCGGCACTAGGAGTACCGGGACAGCACACGGGCTTAAGGACTCTCGGATATAGCCCTTCGTGAGTAGTTCTTGCACTTGCTCTTGCAAGATTTTGCTTTCTTCGGGATTGAGCCGGTACGGTGGTCGGGGCAATGTTGCGCCCTATTGAAGGTCGATGTGATGCTCGATCCCTCGGAATGGTGGTAGACCGTCGGGGAGCTAATCCGGGAACACATCTTTGAATCGATCAAGTAATGGCCGCACGATCTCGGGCGTTGCTTCTTCGTTATTGTTGTCGGGCTCCCGGTGGAGGAGCACGATGAGGGGGCCTCCTTGGCTGATAGTGCGCTTTAATTCTTTTTGGCCCATTAAAGGGGCCGTCTTGGCCGTGGCCTCTTTCCTTTCGGCTTCGTCCTTGGAAATTTTTTCGGGCGTCATGGGGGCCAAGATGATGCTACGCCCGTTCATCTTGAAGGTATATTGGTTCGTAAACCCGTCGTGCATCACATGCCGATTGAATTGCCATGGCTGACCGAGCAGCAAATGTGTGGCGCTCATCGGTACCACGTCGCAAAGGACCGTGTCCTTGTAACTGCCGATCGGAAAGTCTACCCTGGTTTGTTTGGTTACCCGACATCTTCACGGTCGGTAAGCCATCGCAACTTGTATGGAGTCGGATGCTCGGTGGTCGATAGCGTGAGTTTTTCGGTCAGCTCGAGGGATGCGACATTGGTGCAGCTCTTGCCGTCGATGATCACAGAGCATACCTTGTCCTTAATGAGACACCGGCTATGGAAGAGGGTCTCCCGTTGGTACTCCGGTTACTTATGTTGTGTACAGAGGACTCTTCGGACCATCATCAATTTCAGTACGTCATTCGCGTGACAAATCTCGTCTTCATCGGTCGGGACCAGAATTTCAGCGACTATGGTGGTCGGCTCGTCCTCGCTCACGATCTCTTCGGTCTCCTCGAGGATGGTCATGACACGCCTGTTCAGACATTGTGCGGCTATGTGTCCGCACCCGAGACACTTGAAACATCGGATTTCTCTGGTCCTCGGCTTGTGAACCCCAACGTCTTTGGGTTTACTCTCCGTGTCATGCTTTGGGGCCCACGGCTTCAGTGTTGGGGCCCGTTCTTCGTTCCTTGGCGTGGGCCGGTAAGGTGTGGTCGGCTTAGGGGCTAAGCGTTGAGTTACCGCTTTGCCCTTACGTTTGATTTGTCTCTCGACCCTTAGAGCCATTTGAATGAGAGTGTCAAATGACTCCAAAGGCTGGAGTTCCACCACGTCACCTATATCTCGATCAAGTCCACGGGTGAACCGCGCCATTATTTGCTCCTCGGGTTCGGCCAAGTCGCACCGAATCCAAAGAGTTTTGAAGTCCGTCAAATACTCATTCACCGATGAGTTGCCTTGTCTTAAACCTCGGAGCTGGAGGGATAACTCTTGGCGGTAGTGGCTCTGGACGAACCGCTTCCGCATCAAGTCTTTCATCATGCGCCATGTTGTGATTTTGCCTTCTTGGTCTCGTCGTCGTTGGGCTCGAAGGCTATCCCACCATAAGCTCGCATAATCCGTGAGCTCTAGGGAAGCGAGCTGGACTTTGAGCCTCTCGGAATGGTGGTAAAGGTCAAAAATTTTGTCGACCTTTTCCACCCAATCGAGAAACTTGTCTCCGTTGGAGGCTCCATTGAATGATGGTAAATTCAATTTTGGGAGTCTCCATTCTTTGTCGCGATCCGATTGATGATCGAGATAATAGTCTTCATCAT
The DNA here is from genome assembly GCA_003255005.1 of Begonia fuchsioides. Taxonomy (NCBI): domain Eukaryota; kingdom Viridiplantae; phylum Streptophyta; class Magnoliopsida; order Cucurbitales; family Begoniaceae; genus Begonia; species Begonia fuchsioides. The sequence goes on along the minus strand of QAOC01034660.1, from coordinate 107,335 downwards.
CATCAGATCTGTCTGATCTGTGCGAGCGGGCTCGATGGTGAACATTGTCTAGGGGGCGGAGTGGGCCGTGGGGCCGCTCGGGTTTGATTTTGCTCGGCGATCTCGTCTAGCCGCTGCAGCACTGCGTCCATCCTTCGGTTGTTGGCGTCGAATTGCTCTTGATTATTGTTCTTGGGATCTCGAGGGTCTCGGGGATCGGAGAACATCGTCTGCTCGCTCGTGGTGGCTTGGTCGTGGCCGGTGTTGTGCATCGCACCGCTACGAGTCATCATGGCCGAATGGGTTCGAAAGAAAACTTTTGGGGGGTGAGAGAGAAAATGGGTTTAGGAGGATGTTTTGGCTCTGATACCAAGATGATTTGCCATCCAAAATTGACCGGCGCACCATGATCGGATTATGCGCGCACAAAGGGGCTCGGGTGAGGGATCAGTGCAACGCACGGAAAAATGGTTCGGACGAAATCGGAGTTTGGGTTGCGGAAGTGGGATAGGATGGAAATGTAGTAGAAATAAGGAAATTTATGGAGATGGCTCAGCTTGTTGAGGGTTTTGATAGCTCGGGGATGGAAATGGGTTTTCAGGAAGGCTGAGATGAAGGGAAAGGTCAAATAATCTAAACACTTGAGCAATCAAAGGGTTCAGATTAGTAGACCTCGGTAGTGTTCAGATATGACTCACCGATCACACTCTCGAGGGTTGACGCACTCGGCCAGATATTACTCACCGGAGGGGAAACGTCGGAAAGAGCTTCAACCGTTGGGAAGAAGGTGCTAAGCACAATTTCTATTAAAATTGTCTCTACCTTCTAAGCGAAGGTCGATACATTATTTAATGAATGAAAATAAAACGAGAGGGAAGGGCTTTCGGCCCTTGGATTGCATGAACGCTCGAGATTGGCTCGGGACAGATCTTCATGGACTTGAAGTTGACCAAGGATGCTCCTCTTCTGTTGAAGGCTTGATCCACTAAGGCTTTGCGCGGCTGAATTTGAAGCTTGACCAAAGAAGACTCTATGTTGACCGAGAGGTGGCATCGGGTGGGCTAGCTCCGAACATGTGAAGGTTGGCTCGGGCCAAATTGGATAAGAAGTCTTTAAAATGCTCTTGGTGGTAAGAATTAAGTAGCACGTGGTCTGACTCCTCGGTTGGCTGGCAATGGCTCAGAAGTGCACGCGGGCTTGTTCAAAATGGTGACTGAGTGGATAATACTCCTGACATCGGAGGATTCACTCGGGCTATTTTGAGTTGAAGAACTTGGTTGACCTATAGTTGACTTGAGAAGAGGTGTCTGCGGTTTCATTTGAATTTAAATCATCGGATGGCCGATGATGACTCGTGGGCGCACACGGCTCGTTCAAATCATCGACCGGGGTTGACCGTCTTCCGTGCACTTCGGGATTTGCTCAGGAGAAATTCAAACACAGCTTCCAGATGGCCTCAAGACATCCAGATTCATGCGCGCGCTGACCATATTTGAAAGAAAATCTTTGACGGTTGCTGATGGCTGGGGAGTGCGCGGTTTGTTCAAAATCAGGACCAAAGTTGACCTTATCTCGGACTTCATGGGATATGTGCGGGCCATCTTGATTTCAAACCTCTAGATGAACCTAGGCTGATGGAGTGAGAAGATTCATGGCCGAATCCGGATGCGGATTTTTCCGTTTCCACAGTTGGCTCAAAGGTGTGCGCGGCAACTTCAAAATGCCGATCGGGTGTTGACCTATCTTAGAGATGAGGGATCCGCGCGGGCCAATTTGAAATGCGGTTGCCAAACGCTCCTCCATGAATCTGGACATTTTGAACCTGGTCTCTTTTGACTGAAAATCTCGGATTTCTTGCTGGTGGTTTGGTGATTTGGCGCGCGGGCATATTTAAATATTGATCGGTAGACCTCTTCCCCGAACATCACAGAAGTGTCCATTTTGAAAAGGGTTTCTCTGACCATCATGTGCTTTCCGAATGTAGACATTGGCACGATCAATTCGACTGCAAAGCCTCAGTTGACCGTGGATGTCTACATGTAGGCGCCGCAAGTGTCCATGCTTCGGACACCAAATAATCCGCATGTGCTAATCCGAAACTTGTCCTTTCATTGACCAAATAATCGGGTTTCTTGAGATTTGAAGTCAAGTTGCCGATGGGCTTTGGTCAAGGTCTCCTAGTTGACCGAAGGTTGACCGTGGCTTGACCGAGGGTTGACCATGGAGCGGCTACGGTGGGCTTCCTTCGGTGGACGCGCGTTCTTCTTCTTTGGGCTTCCTTCTCTTCCTTCTTTAAGTCTTATTTGCTGGATAAAAACAAATGTGGCCGGGCTCGGCGTTGGGTGGGCCGAGGACTCGGTCTTCATGGTAGAACACGGGACCCGTATGGAATGGACCGTGCATTCTCTCACGTCGGCCACCTATTTCCAGTGGGCCGAAATCCTAAGGGATTTCGGCCACGTCGTCGTGCTGTTGCTCATTGGTCGCCTTGAGGTGGTCGGGAGGTTGGCCAGTGGATGCGTCGGGGCCGGGAGCATTTGGGCACCAAGTGATCGAGAACTTGGGCCATTCTCGATCATGCTCGGAAGGTGTTTCTGAAGCCAAGTTGCCTGCAAAACGAGCAACTAAGTTAGAAAACTCGTCCGGGCTTGTTGGGCTTGTTGGGGCTACGTCCATGATGGGCTCCAGTTGCACATCAGGGCACCAGATGTGTCATGGCCGAGATTGCTCGGACGCCACTCGAGCTCAATTCTTGACCGCTCCCAATCAGCCTCGGAATATGTTACCGAGGTTAAGTTTCCTGCAAAATGAGTACACAAGTTAGGAAAATTGGGTGTGCTCATCGAGGCTAGTTTCATGATGTACTGTGATTGCACATCACGCCGTACCCTTCAGCGCGCGCGTAGTGCCATGGTTGCACCTCGAGCCTGGGCGCATTGCCAAGGCAGCACCCTTCAGCACGCGCACCGTGCCATGGTTTGATGTGCCATCGGGTATGGTAGGCACGTCGTGGGTCAAACTTATGCGTGTACGCGGGGCTCGGATTGGGCGTGAGTGCGGCGGACGGGAAATTGACTCGGGCGAATGGGATATTTAGAAGGTGGAAATGAATTGAAGAGGGAATGTTGGTATTTTGTGTGGAAATTATGGAAATGGTTCAAATAAAAGGAAGGATGGCTCGGGTGATCGAAAGAAAGGTGTAATCGGACAATGGAAGGAAATGATAGGTCGTGGGTGAAATGGACTCTAAAGAGTTTTTGGGTTTAAGATGGCTGGACAATTCAAACAATTGAGCAATCAAAGTGTTCAATTGGTAGACCGTGCCCACACTCGGATATGACGCACCGATCGGATGTGCAAGGGGTGACGCTCTTGGACGGATATTACTCACCGTAGCACACTTTTTATTAAAATTCTCTATGCCTTTCAAATCGAAGACTGATACACTTAAATAAAGAAAAATGAGAAAGAATTAAATCTAAGCCCTTGGATTTGGCGGACGTCTTGGATCAACCGAGAGAAGATCTTCTTTGACCGAGATGAGACTAAGGCGCTCCTCTTCAGCTGATGGTTCGAATCCATAAAGATATGCGTGGCTGAATTTGGAAAAGACCATGGTGGACTAGGGGAAGACCTTTGGTTGACCGAGGAAGGGCGTGCGCGGCTCTTTCAAAATGTTGACCGAGGGTTGACCGTGCCCTTAGCCCAAAAAACTCCTCTTCAGCTGGGAATTCAAACCAACATGGATATGCGCAGCTGAATTTGAATGGAGACTGTGGTGGACCGGGGAAGACCTTCGGCTGACCGAAAAGGGCCCACGCGGTTCTTTTGAATTGGCCATGCTCCGAGCATTGAGGGATTTGACGTGGGCCAATTTGAAATGGGAGCTCCCAACGCTCCTGGGTTGACCGAGTGAAGATCGCGCTCGGCTAGTTTGAACATAAGTCCGTTGTGCTTGTGGGCGCACTGGCTTGTTCAAAAAGACGACCTCGGGTTGACCCACTCTGGATATCGGGAGATTGGCTAGGGACAATATGAAATGGAGCCTCTAGGTGTCCATAGTTGACCGAATGAAAAGGCGTGCTCGGGCAATTTAAATGAAGATCCGCAGTTGCTCATGGGCGCGTGCGGGCTCATTTAAATTGGCGAATTTTGGTTGACCATGCTCCGGACACCGGGGGATTGGCTTGGGCCAATTTGAATCGTGACCTTCCCTTGACAAAATAATCTGATTACTCAGATAATTAAGTTAAGGGGTTAATTAAATTTTGCCTAAGACTCATGGTTGACCGAAGCTCCTCTTGGTTGACCGAGCTCTCCAACAATGTGCTCCAACACTTAGCCAAAATTTTCCTCTTCCTCTTTGGGCCTGCTTCTCTTCCTTCTTCAACAATTATTTGCTAATAAAAATAAATAAAAACAAATGTGTCGATAGTTGGCCCAAGACGGCCGAATGTCCAGTCTTTATGGTTGAACACTCGATCCTAGAGGATTTTGGCAAGGCCGACGACCGATTCTTCACTGGTCGTTGGGTCGTGGTCGTGCCGCGTCTTGGTCGGAAGAGCTCAGACACCTATGGAGCACAACTCTTGGCTGCTCCCAATCAACCTCGGAAGGTGTTTTTGAGGTCAAGCTCCCTGCAATATGAGCACATAAGTTAGTTAAATTTGGCGTGCTCATTGGGGGTAGGCCGGTGATCTACTCCAGTTGTACATCATGGCTGCACCTCGAGCGCATGGCCGCACCCTTCTGCGCCGGCGCATTGCCATGGCCGCACTTAGAGCGCGGGCGGATTGCCATGGCCGCACCCTTCAGCGAGCGTGATTTGCCATGGCCGCACCTCGGCGCGCGCGCATCGTGCCATGTCTGTCGGTCCGCCTTATGGTGTGCACCGTCAGTCGCGTCCTTTCTTCTGGCGATGCATTCCTAGCCTTAATTGGCCAGGTCGTTCCTCCGGCGCTATTACTTTGAAGAAATTAGAAAGCTCAAAGCAAGTCTTCGCTCTGTATACATTAGCATGGGATAACGTCATAGGATTTCGATCCTATTTTGTTGCCCTTCGAGATCAGAGTAATGATTAACGGGGACAATCGGGGGCATTCGTATTTCATAGTCAGAGGTGAAATTCTTGTATTTATGAAAGAGGAACAACTGCGAAAGCATTTGCCAAGGATTTTTTCACTAATCAAGAACGAAAGTTGGGTGTTCCAAGACGATCAGATACCATCCTAGTCTCAACCATAAATGATGCCGACTAGGGATCGACGAATGTTGCTTATAGGACATCGCCGGTACCTTCTGAGAAATCAAAGTCTTTAGGTTCCAGGGGGAGTATGGTTGCAAGACTGAAACTTAAAGGAATTGACAGAAAGGCACCACCAGGAGTGGAGCCTGCAGCTTAATTTGACTCAACACGGAGAAACTTACCAGGTAAGGATTGACAGACTGAGAGCTCTTTTTTTATAAGTAAGTATATATTAAGAGAAAAGACAAGATACAGAAAACCCGAGAAATTTGAGGCGGAAACCACAAGCTGAAGACTCAACCTACAAAAACTCGAGATGACCAGTAAAAGCATTACCAATCATTTGCAACAGCTCGGGATGAAACCGAGACATCCAAAACAACATAAAGCATTGCTACCAGAGGCAGAAAATCCACAAGACGGATTTGAAAGATTGAGGCAAAACAGCTCCAGCACCAGATGGAATAGTACCAGACGAGAAACTAATACGAATCATCAGACAAAGCTGCTAAACAAACAGATTTCCAGACAAGCAAAAACCGGAAAAAACAAGCAGACAAAAGAAACAACAAAGCCAAAACAGCAAACCATCCATGAAAATATGCAGGCAAACCAGAGAAAGCAGACAAGCAAGAGAACAACAGAAAACATTTTAAAGGGGAGAGCAGATAAGTCTTCTGAAATAGGAGGAGGGCTCTAAACTCTTGAAGTGAGGGTAGGGTAGGCCTAGAAAAGTATTTGAAAATCTTTCGTTCAATACAATCAGTAACTTGGCCTCGGTGAGCATGGGAGGACTCGAAATTTCTTGAATACCTCTCTGCCCAGATGTGGTAAAACGAGGCAGCAAGGAGGCTTTTGAGGATGAAAGCTCTTTTTTTGTTCCCATTTTTTTTCCTCCTTTATAATCCACTTGAGGGCACTCGCGATAGTCGACATTCTTCTAGGGAAGCCAAATTTCAGCTTTACAATGTTCCAGATTTCCTGCGAAAAACAGCACTAAAAAAAGATATGGTTAGATGATTCGGGCTGAGAGTTGCAAAAGAGGCAGCCACCCTCGGCACTAAGGAAGGGAAGCCGGTCCTTTGTTGCAAGCCGATTATGAAAGGCAAGCCATAGGATAAAGCTGTGCTTTGGGATATAACATTTGCTCCAGATGGCTTTAAAGGTTGGCTTTGCGATCCCCACCGGCCGAAAAAAATCATATACTGTAGAGAGGGCTTTTGAGCGAGTGGCCGAACTCCAGGAGACAAGGAGGGAATCAGCATTATTCGGTGATCCAGCTTTACACAAAATTAAGTTTCTAATTTGAAGTAGCTTTTTAATCAATGGAGAAGCTCTATAACCCGGGGACGAATCCTAGAAATTTTCTTGTTTAATGTAGTAATGCTGAAGCCATCTAACCCAAAGAGAATCCTTTTTCCGGTACACATTCTAGAGGGTTTTTGCTAGAAGGACGGAGTTCCAAACATTTGCGTAATTTTCTGCTGAACAACAGCTGGGAGGTCAAAAACAGTCATCCAAAAACATTCAACAACTTGAATGACACTTTTAATAAGCTTTGCACGACCTGCATAGGTTAGTGATTTTGCACTCCAAACATCAAGGTATAACCTGATTTTATTGAAGAGACCATCGTAATTATTCTGATTTAGTTTATGCAAAGAAAGAGAGATACCTATATAATGAAAAGGCATGGAACCCTCCTCGAGGCCGGAGAGGCTTTTTATTTCTCGTCGGAAATCATGCGAAGCTCCAGCAAGATAGAAGCTTGATTTAAGAACATTTAGGGAGAGGCCCGAGGCTTCGCTGAATTCATATGCACATGAGACAAATTCTTTTATTGAAATGAGGTCGCCTATAGAAAGGAGAATCAAGTCATCGGAAAAAGCAAGGTGAGTGATACCAAGGGGCTTGAAAGCTAGATGGAAATTATAATCAGAGGAAGGGAGCTTTGATCGTATAATCCTGGGTCACCTTGCCTAAGACCACGCTTGCCCTTGAAGAAACCATGCATTTTACCATTTAGAGAGATGGAAAATGTGGCTGTGGAGATGCACTCCATGATCCAGTTAACAAATATAGGCGGATAGCCTAATTTTAAAAGGATAGAATTTAGAAAGGACCACGAGATGGTGTCAAAAGCCTTGATCTTTAAGAAACATCTTGGAGAAGCTTTTTTTGTATTGTACTTTCGGATTAACTCCTGCATGAGATGGACATTCTCAATCATAGATCTCCCTTTTACAAAAGTTGATTGGGCTTGATCAATGTTCGGACATAAGGAGTTTGAGAGCCTATTTGCCAAAAAATTTTAGATTACTTTGTAGGCAACATTACAGCAAGTAATCGGCCTATAATCCTTTGGCACTTGGGAATTACTGGACTTGGGGATAAGGGCAATAATGCCATGATTGAATTGTTTTAATAGGCAACCCGAACGAAAGAAATCTTTTACAGCATAAGTAAAATCTTCTCCAATGATATCCCAAGCATCAATTAAGAATTTTGAGGAATAGCCATCCGGGCCGGGGGCCTTATCAATGGCAATACTATACAGGGCATCCAAAATTTCCTTGGAAGATATTTCTTTTACATGGTATGAGCTGCATTTAGATGATATTTTAGGACCCGAGTTTAAGTAGCTTTCCTTTAGCCGAGATACTGGATGAGAGACTCAAAGGATATGATTGAAATAGTTAATCAATTCAGCCGGGACTTGATCAAGAGAAGTCGTCACATAACCGTCATCTCTAGAAAGGGATGCCATGAAATTTTTCTTTGCATATGAAAAAATTTGGTTGGTTTATTGGCCAGGAGAAGGAGCTTGCTTTTGGCTTTTTCATGGCAGAAAACACTCTCGGCATTTCCAAGAAAAGAGAGCTTTTGCCGAAGGATGGAGAGATTTTCCGAGGAAGGAGGATTGGGGGAGGCTGAGAGGAAAGAAGTTTGGGCTTTTTCAAGATCATCTTTAGCCATTGATACTCTATTGGAGATGTATGAAGTGCTTTTTGTTGAGATCCGAGAGCTTGGGCTTAAGGAGCTTTACTTTGGATGCAAGGACAAATTGCTTTGAGCCATTAATTTCGGAATTCCAGTGAGAAGATATAATTTGCCGAAAATCTTGGTGTGAGGTCCACATGTTAAAAAATTTCTAGGAAAGTTTCTCGGGAGGTGGGAGGGATTGAAGGGAGACAACACACGGGGAATGGTCGGACAGCCCGGGGGGAGGAAAATGGCAGAAGCAGGAGGACATTGATGAATCCAATGGCTGTTTACAAGAGCCCTGTCAAGCTTTGAAGAGACAGAACCATTTGACCAAGTGAAATAGCTACCGACAGAATTGAGGTCCTGAAGACCAAGCGAAATACAGCATTCGCTTAAGCCTTTAGTTTCTCTAATGGATACCCTGGAACAACTTCTTCAATCCTCAAGGGACATAATTGCATTGAAATCCCCCATGAGAATCCAAGGGGAGGAAATGCCTTCATTAAAAGAGGATAGATTGTTCCAAAGATCATTCTTATCGGCAATGGAGTTGAGGCCATAAATAAAGGAAGAAATAACAGTGCGCTTGCTAATTTTGCAAGTTAAAGATATGTGGATAACCTGCGGGTGGGAGGCCAATAAATTTACCGAAAGCCTGCTTTCATTCCAATTAATGGTATTTCGACTATTTGGAGCAAGATCAAAATTTGAAATAATATTCCAGCCAGGGAGCCTTCTGGAAGAGAAGGCTTTCAAGTTCTCCAAAGAGGATTTTGACTCAAGAATACCGAGAATGTCTACATTCGAACTAGAGATGAGGTTGAACACCGCATCTTGCTTAAGGGGCGAGTTTAGGCCCCTTACATTCCATGAGGCAAAAATCATTGGGATGCGAGGGCAGGGCCCCGAGATGATTTGATTTTTTTGGTTTCCGCCATTGATGATAGTTGGTTTCCACATGTTATGTTAATGCATTTAGGTTTCGACATCCCTGATTTTGGCCTCATAACAATCTTGAAAGAAGAATCAAAATCTGAATCAGATTGGAGGGCTAGACCCAGAGCAGTAAGGTCATTAGCCAAAGAAACCTTATCATCAACTTTAGATTGGGCAAGCTGAAGAGGGGGCTTGATTGAGGAGCAAGGCTCTCGACAAACTTTGTCAAGGCAGGCAGGGGCGGGAGGGGGAAAGATGGAACAGAAACAGGGCCCATTTGAGGAGCTAGAGATCTGGTCAGCTAGTGAATCCACAGGGATGGGGGAGCCATCAGCGATGGGAGTAATGAGGGGTAAGGAAGGGAGGGAAGGAATGAAATTTCCAGGAGTAGCTAAGGAGGGTCGGGAAAAGGAGGGAGGGGGACGGGTTGGAGCATTGGGATCCAAGGGTGGTTTTGGAATGGGAATGGGTTTATAGGTCTATGATTTGTTGCCGATAATGGAGCATTTTGAGCAGAAAGCCGGCTCGGTTTCATATTTTACTTTCTGGGAAAATAGGAGTCAATTCGGCTTCATGATTTTCACTTCCTTGACAAGGTCTTTTGATATATCGACTTCATAAGGATTCGGGCAAAATCAGTCTTGCCGAGAGATTTAGTGAAATAATCTGTCATCAAAGGTTTACCAATTTTGGATGAGATTTTTTCTAAAGCATTTTTACTCAAGCATTCCAGAGGCAGTTCTTCAAGGATAACCCAAACCAGGATTGATTTGAAACTTTCATCCCCAAAAATGAACTAGTTAGATCTTTCTTTTAATAACAGTGGCTTTCCAAAAATTGAGTAGGGACCATCTCGGAGAACTTTACTACAACTTTCTGCACATTGAAAAATAAAGGTAATCCAACCTTTTGCACTTGTAATGGTTTTAACCCAGACATTCCAACTGTTAATGATCCGATTGAGCCCCAGTTTTCTCGGGTGTCTGTTTGGGAAGTAGCCAATGAGGACATGGCCAAGGTCTTCTTTTACATTTAGAGTTTCAGATTCAGCAAGATGCACAATTTCTTCTTTTCATTGAGCAGAGGAGAGAATATGACCTTGGCCCAGATTTCTTCCATTTTTAACCAAGTCAGCAAATGAAGTAGAGAAAGGGTGACATGCCCGAGAGCCACCACCACCCGGAGGGCATGATAACCCGTGGCCGTGCAAGACAATTTGCTAACTTGTTTGCTGATTTTGCAGGTGTAAACTTTCCTTTAATGGACCTCTTAGATGATCCCTCGCCCCTTGACAAAGAGCTTCCCAAACATTGTTTGCATTGGGAATTTGAAGAGGAGAAGCTGATAACCGATGCCCAAAGCCCTCCTTGCCGAGACAACCTATTCGAGCCTCGGCCATGTCAAACTCCCAAAGAAGGGAAATCCGACTTCACTTTGTCCACCATGGGAGAGGACGTTGTTCAAGTGTGGTCCAAGAAGGATGCAAGTGATCATATCCATGGACCGAACCTTGCCTAAAATCCTCTTCACTTTGAGCACGGATTGGAGCCCAATAAATCAAAGGAGAGGTTGGTCCAACAAGGGAGGTTGGCTAGTTCCCCACTTGGAGATTTTTTGTGCTTGTTTAGAGTACTTGTAAATTGTAATTATTCTAGTAGCTGGAAATGATGTATAGAGGTTGGTTCGGTTTGGATCAATTTTCTGGAAATTGGTTTGGATTGGACCAATTTATGCTCCATCATGTTGGAGCTTAAGGGAAATATTATTTCCCATGAAACTTGAGTTTGTAAAGTCTTTTAGTCGTGGTTTAGGTCTAGGGAGTGTTTGAGTTGGGAGGCAAGTTGAAGGTGGGCCCCTTTTTCCCACCTACCTCCTACTTAGCCACTGATTAGTCCTAAATTTAGGTTTTTAATTGTTTTTGTCTTTTGTGTAAGTTTGAGGGGGTATGAATCCCTCCTCCCACGTCTAATGAAGGGAGAAAATAATTTGGTAAATTGCAGAAGCTTGAAGCTCTCTCAATCCTTCCCTTTTCTCACGGCAAGATTAGATTTTGGTGAGTAATATCCATAATCTTTCTTTGTCTTTGGTGTTGGTGTCTTTCTAGAGTCACTTAGCCTTTATTCAAATCTTCCTCCACACTTGTTTTGGGTCAATGTAAGCTTGGAAATCACATAGCCATACTTCCATTTGTTTGTTTGGGGATTATTGTTGTTCTTGTTGGTTGCTGCCGGTTTTATTTTAACCTAATTCCAGTTTGTGTCCCAAGAGTGCCCTCCGTGTAAACTTATGTTCCCATGTCCTAATGTCCTAAAATTTGGGCTGTGAATTCCTCTTTCATGTCTTGAGATATTTGGTTTGTCATTGCGTTCCCTGTTTCTCCTATCTAAAAGTTGTGCATGCATTTTTTCCTCCTTCCCTCTTCTGAACTCCTGAAATCTGGCAGTTTTGTCGACCAAAATTCAATCTCTCATAAATTTTAAACTACCCGCTTTATTCCTCCCAAACCCTCACCATTTGATTCCCCTTCCATAGAGGAAGTTTTCTGCCAATTTTCTCTTTCTCAGCTTGTTTGTATTGGGAGTTGTGTAGATGTTGTTTCTCTTCACCTACTGCACTGTCAAAACCCTTGTTGTCCACTTGTGCATCTAAAAGTGACATCGTTCCATTTTAGGTTCCTCACGTGCTACCCCTCTGAAATTTTATAGTTCTTCGCTTATGTAATGAGCTCTCCTCTTCTTGGGCTGTCTTTTCTTCCTTTTCTAAGGCTAATTGCTGGCTGAAAGGAAATAAACTAAGTGTGACCGAAAATAGGGCCCATGGTTGAACACTCGATCCATAGGATTTGGACCATGCGTTCTCCCATGTCGGTCACTTATTCCAATAGACCGAAGCCTTAGTGGATTTTTGCAAGGCCGAAGACCGTGTCTCCAAGGTTTGTCGGGTCATGATCATGCGGCGTCCGTTGGGCGTCGGCCGTGTCTAAGTCGGCCGTGTCGGGGCCAGGCGTGTCGTGGCCGGGCGTGTCGTGGCCGGGAGTGTCCTGGCCGGGCGTTGTTGGAAACCACGTGATGGAGACCTTGGGCCGTTCCCGATCATGTTCGGTCGGTAGTTCCGAACTTATATTTCCTGCAAAATAAGCAACTAAGTTAGTAAAATCTCTCGTGCTCGTCGGGTCCGTGTTCGTGATTTTTGGGCATCGGTTGTCAACTTCTCCTCTTCAAATTCCCAATGAAAACAATATTTGGGAAGCTCTTTGTCAAGGGGTGAGGGATCATCTAAGAGGTCCATTAAAGGTAATGTTACACCTGCAAAATCAGCAAACAAGTTAGCAAATTATCTTGCACGGCCACGGGTTATCATGCCCTCCGGGTGGTGGTGGCTCTCGGGCATGTCATCCCCTCCGGGTGGTTGAGGATTTGTCTTCAAATCTAGGGGTTGCTCCTCTTCACCCTCTTCAATCTCCCCCAAATAAGGGGAAAAGTCTTGGACATTGAAAGAGGTGGATACTCCATAGTCTCCCGGAAGCTTCAACTTCTATGCATTTTTATTAATCTTCTGGGTGACTTCAAATGGTCCATCGGCTCTAGGAAGGAGCTTGGATTTTCTTTGGTTAGGAAACCTCTCCTTTCTTAGGTGCAGCCACACAAGATCTCCAACCTTGAACTCCACATCTTTACGGCCACGGTTGGCAAACTTAGCATAAGCTTCATTCTTCTTGGCTATGGCCTTTGCACCTTTGTATGCATGGTTTGGATTTGTTTACCCTTTTGTACTTCTTCGGGATTGGCTAATTCATGACTCGGCAAGGGGATCAAATCCAAGGGCGTTGAAGGGTTGAGGCCATAAACAACCTCAAAAGGAGAAGCTTGAGTTGCACTATGCACACTTTGGTTGTATGCAAATTCCACATGAGGCAATTGTGCATCCCAATCCGAGAGCCTCTTTCCCACAATACTCCTTAGCAAGGCCCTCAATGTTCGATTCACAACCTCTGTTTGGCTATCTATTTGGGGATGGAAAGATGTGCTAAACATCAACTTAGTCCTGAGTTTCCTCCACAATGTCTTCCAAAAAGAGCTTAGGAATTTTGTATCCCTGTCCGAGACAATCGTAGTGGGAATCCCATGTAGTCGGACAATTTCCTTGAAGAACAAATTGGTCACTTGGTTGGCATCATCGGTCTTGCGGCAAGCAACAAAATGTGCCATCTTGGAGAAACGATCAACAACTACCATAATCGCCTCTTTGCCTCTAGGGGTCCGAGGAAGTCCCAAAACAAAATCGACACTCACATCCACCCAAGGTTGAGAAGGCACCGGCAATGACATGTACAATCTTTGGGGTAACACTCGTCTTTTAGCCTTCTTACACACAATGCACCTCTCAATCCACTTGTGTACATCTTTAATCATGTCTGGCCAAAAGAAGTGATCCTTAACTATCTCTAAGGTTTTCTTTTCCCCGAAGTGACCTGTTAAGCGTCCACCGTGAGCTTCTTTCACTAAGGATTCCTGAAGACTATATTTAGAAATGCAAAGTCATCCACCTTTGCATAGATATCCATCCGCCAAATGATAGGCACTACTTTCTTTGTTCAAACACTTTTCATACCATTGTTGGAAGTCGGGGTCTTCTTTGTAGGAAGTCTTGATCCACTCAAACCCCAAGATTATGGAGAGTTCAGTGAGCAATACAATCCTTCTTGAGATGGCATCGGCCACCATATTTACTTCTCCTTTCTTGTACTTGATAATATAAGGAAACCTCTCAAGAAATTCCACCCACTTTGCATGCCTCTTGCTGAGTTTCCCTTGGCTTCTAATATGCTTCAAAGCTTGGTGGTCGGTATGTATAATAAACTCTTTAGGGAGGAGGTAGTGCTGCCACACTTCAATTGTTCTCATCAAAGCATACATCTCCTTGTCATAAGTGGAGTAATTCAAGGCTGCCCCTTTTAGCTTTTCACTAAAATAAGCCACGGGTCTTCCCTCTTGCATTAGAACAGCTCCTATGCCTAGTCCCGAGGCATCACAATCAATCTCAAACACCTTATTGAAATCCGGGAGCATGAGGAGGGGAGCATTGCAAAGAGCCTCCTTGATCCGATTGAAACTTTGTTGGCAAGCCGGGGTCCATTCAAACTCTTTCCCCTTTTTAGTGCAATCCGTGAGAGGGGCCACAATTGTACTAAACCCCTTTATAAACTTCCTATAAAATGAAGCCAATCCATGGAAACTTCTAATATCCGAAACACATTTTGGAATTGGCCATTCTCTTATTCCTTCTATTTTGCTTTGGTCTACCTCCATTCCTTCCTTAGAAAGTATGAATCCGAGGAAGTGCACACCTTCTCTTGGACAAAGGAGCACTTCTTCAAATTGCCAAACAATTGTGCTCTTCTAAGTGTTTCAAATAGTGATTGAAGGTGTACCAAGTGTTCCAAATAACTTCCACTATAAACCAATATATCATCAAAGAAAACTATCACAAATTTACCCAAATATTCTTTCAGCACATGATTCATCAAACGCATAAAGGTACTAGGGGCATTAGATAGCCCAAATGGCATAACTAACCATTCATATCGGCCATACTTGGTTTTGAAGGTCGTCTTCCATTCATCTCCTTCATGCATCCATATTTGGTGATAGCCACTTTTTAGATCAATCTTTTAGAAGAATGCAGCCCCACTAAGATCATCCAAAAGGTCCTCCATTCGTGGTATAGGAAACCTATATTTGATAGTTATGTGGTTGATAGCACGGCTGTCAATACACATCCGAGAGGAGCCATCTTTCTTTGGTACTAAGAGAGTAGGCACCACACAAGGACTAAGTGACTCAAGGATGTATCTTTTCTCCAAGAGCTCCTGTACTTGATCATCAAGCTCTTTAGCTTCTTCAGGGTTCATTCTATATGTTGGCCGATTAGGAAGGACCACTCTTGGTTGGAGATCAATCTGGTGTTCTATCCCTCGGAATGGAGGTAGGCCATTTGGTAGTTCCTTGGGGAAGACATCCCCATACTCCTCAAGGAGAGCTAAAATTTCCTCCAGAGCTCCTCCTATTTCTTTCATCCTCTCCCGGAACAAGATCAACACAATTGGTCCCACTTGAAGTAACTCCCGAGTGAGCTCCTTCTTGTTGATGAGCAAAACTTTCTTGGAGGAGTTCTCTCTTCTCATCCTCTCATCTCTAGCTATGTCCTCAGGTGCTAGGGGTGAAAGTTTGATGTGCCGGCTCTCCTACTTGAATGAGTATTCATTGGACAATCAATTATGCAAGGTATGCCAATCAAATTGCCATGGCCTCCCGAGAAGAATGTGGCTTGCATCCATTGGTAAGACATCACAAATAACAACATCCTTGTAACTCCCAATTGAGAATTCAACTCTTGTGTGTTTGGTCACCTTAACGTCACCTTCATCATTCAACCACCGGAGCCGATATGGAGAGGGATGATCCTCAGTTTTAAGTTCTAGCTTCTCAACAAGTTCGGTGGATGCCACATTGGTGCAACTCCCTCATTCTATGATTAAGGAGCACACTTTATCCTTGATCAAACATCGGCTATGAAAGATGTTCTCTCTTTGGATAGAATCATGCCCGCCATTGGTTAGGAGGGTTCTTCGGATCACCATTAGGAGGGGGCCTTCTTGTGCTCGGCACACTTCCTATATAGGCTCGGCCAATGGTTCTTCCACTTCCTCCATAGGCTCATCTTCACTCACAACCTCCCGACTACTTTCAATGAGCACCATCTGTAACGCCCCATATTTCTTTATACTTATTATTATTATTTTTTTAAACTTTTTATTTTAACAAAAATGTGTCAATTAATTCATTTACTTTAAAATACAGCGGAAAACTTTATTAGAAGCAAACACATTAATATATAAAAGCAACTCACAATTTACATTTCATTTTAACAAAACATAAGTTTTACAAAACATTACAAACACTTATTTAAAAAATACCAAAAGACATTCTTAAAAGCAACTTTCAAAACACATATAACTTCATTTTTACATGTCACACCACCGGTCAAATTTGCTTAACGATCCCAAGCATATGCACCAGACATACTCCCTCCATTGCATCAATCTAAGAACCAGGAGTAAACTTCTCACTTTCAATGTCATCACCTACATTACAAAGCTTAATCAAATGAGCTTAAGGCTCAGTAAGTAACATATAGTCTCCTAAACATGAACTACATGACTATGCATTTTATAAAACCATGCAATTTTTCCATATACATTTATTTCATTTCTTTTCACGTATTTACTTTAGTGTGGGCAACACATCGTACAGGGATGAAAGGCATCATATGTCCAGGATAGTCAAATTAATTGCAACCGTACAGTCCGCAATATAGGACAGCCAAGTTCAATCCTACCTAGAATATTAGATAATTACGTACATTATGCATTAACTATTGAAAGTATGACGAAATTGAGGATTAGCACCATATGGCCTCCCTCGAGGAAGCATTACTCAATTTCACCTTCAATACTCAGTTGGGTTACATAATATAAACCATGCATGCAAAATATTTTCGTACTTTAATGAAAACATGATGCATGAACATGGTGACATACGATTCTAGCATACCCTCAAGTAATGACATTAAATTCTAATACAATAAACCAAATAATAAATCAATAACAAACATGCCCACAAACAATCCTCAAATGCCTTGAGGTCGGTGTATTGTGCGTTACACCCCAAACATTCCAGTATCGTGCATGATTTATAAAAGTCACATTCTAACTATAACAATTCATACAAATCCTCAAGAACTACTCTTTGTAATGTAGACCTATTGCTAGGCCAAATACAAGCAATGTTTACTTACCTTAGGTCCTTAGCTTAAACTTGGTCACTTGATAGCTTAAACTCTTCCACTTGATTACTTGGTAACCCTAATACCATAAAAGAAACTCAAATGAGAAATCTCGGAAATGCCCTGTTTTTGCAGCAACTTCAAACCTATGTAACTTGAGCTATACTAAACCATTTAAAGTGATTCAAGCGTCAGAATCATCCTTATTATGTCTAATTTAGATCATCTGAAGAGATGAAAGTTAATTTACCACTTGAAGACCACTTAAAAGTTCCAATTCCGAAACAGCACATAATTGTCCGAAATTTTGCATAACTTGACAAAATACATGCAAATCATACACAATTAACCACTAAAGCCTGATACATCAACTTAAATATCAATTTAAGGTGAGATTGATACCTTAGAATAGAGAACATCAAATCCTTTACCCTTGGTCGTGGGTTTCTCCTCTCCTTTCTTTCCTTGGTTTTAGGGTGGACTAACTTCACTTTAGGTGCACAAAACTCTTCTCTTCCTTAACTTCTAACCAAAACTCCACCACAACTCTCAAATATGGAGAAAATACAGAGAGGGAGAGAGCATTTTCGTAGCTCAAAGATGTCTGAAGATGAGGTTTAGCTAGGGTTAAAAATCAAAAGGTAAATAATGTAAGGTGGAGGTGGAAAGTAAGCAAGAGGTGTCAACAATCCATTGCACCTCTTCTAAGCTGCTCCTCAAAGACACCAATCATCTTAATCTAAATTTAATAATATTAATTTGATTTATCCTAATTTTTGATGGAAAGTAAGCACGAGGAGTCAACAATCCATTGCACCTCTTCTAAGCTGCTCCTCAACAATCTCAATCTAACTTTAATAACAAAACATTTTGTACCAAAAACTACATAAGTAATGTACATTGATAATTTACTT
This sequence comes from Begonia fuchsioides, assembly GCA_003255005.1. Classification (NCBI taxonomy): domain Eukaryota; kingdom Viridiplantae; phylum Streptophyta; class Magnoliopsida; order Cucurbitales; family Begoniaceae; genus Begonia; species Begonia fuchsioides. Next base: position 89,431 of record QAOC01034660.1, on the reverse strand, counting down.
ATGACATGTTTCAAAAAGTGCGGGTGCTACACCATCACTCTCTTATTAGGGCATTGGGAAGCAATATGTCCTAATCCAAGACATTTAAAGCATTTTATTTCTCTTGACCATGGCTTATTAGCATCTTCAATTGGTTTAGGAGTGATGTCATTCCTTTGTGTCCACGGTTTTGATTGGTAAGTCTTGTTCTCCCGTCTTGGAGGTGGCTTGTAAGGTGTGTTGAAGGTCGGAGCTGGTCTCACTACATTCTTCTTGCCTTTCTTCTTGTGTTGCCTCTCCACCTATAAGGCTAATTGTATAGCGGCATCCAATGAGTCCACAATTTGTAACTTGATGTGCCACGGATCAGCACATCTAGAAGCGGAAGCAAACTATTTTCTAATGAGTTTGTTGATTTTGTAGGAAGCTTGTTTTATAAAGATTTAATCAAGAAGCCAAAGATGAAGGGCATGGTGAGCCCTAGTTGTCAAGTGGGGTTGATGCATTTCATGAGCCAACCACACTTGATGAAGGAAGAGGAGTTCAAGGGTGGCACATTAAGGTGGCCCCAAATCACCAAAACATGAAGGGGAAAGCATGTTTTCCTTTTGACAACTTTGTGTAATAATTTAGTTAGTTTTATGTAATAATTAGGAGGATAATTAGTAGCTTAAATTTGTGCACATGTAAGGGTACTTAGTGTACCCGTGGCATGGAAGGGTGATCAAAACATCCATGGTGATGAAAACAACATTTCTGGTTTCGGCCCAAGCTGACCTTCAAGGGTTGTGCAGCCGTTTCGACAACCTTAGAAACCAGTTTTGGACAAACGTGCTTCTAAAAAAATGTGGCCCACAGCTTAAGGTTTCCAGCATGGGGTAGAGCATAAAATTTGGACAACAAATTCCCAGCCAACGATCGCCATTACAGAGGCCTCCAGAAGATGGAGCGGCCCAAGAGCATCCAACCCATGGTGGCTGATCCATGGCCATGTTTGGCCCCAACGGAAAGGAAGGCTGAATTTCATCTTTGTCCTTCATGGGTGCAGCAGCTAGCAGCCCATGGAAGTGCCCAACATTAACCCAAAAGATACAAGTGTTCAAGTCCATTTGATTATGGACAATCCATCATGGGTTTGGTCCATCTATTAGGTTTTTGGTTTTTCACGTGAAAACCATGCAGGCTACTCTCTTTTTTTTTTCTTTTGTTTGTTGTTTAGTGTAGTGGCTCCAAGTGGGAGGTTAGGTTTTATTAGGATGGGTTGCAGCCATGTTTTAGCTGCCCATGCCTCTCTTTTGGTGGAGAAGTCTTTGTGGCCCCCACTTGTCATCCCTCTTTAATGGTGATTTACTTAGGTTTATAGAAGGCCATTATGCCCCTTTGTAGCTCGTGGGAAGGAGGGTTTTAACCTCCCTTTCTCAGCATTTTTCAGGGTAGAAAACGTTGAATGTTGAAGCTTGAAGCTCTCCCATTTTCTCTCACGGCAAAGCAATTCAAAGGTGAGTAATATCCTTTGATTTTTGGTTTGTAATGGTGTTGGTGATTTAGCTAGGATCACTAAGCCTTTGTTCCAACCTTCCTCCTCACTTGCTTAGGATCAAGGTAAGCTTGGAAGTCATATAGCCTTCATCCCGTTTTATGTATTTTGGTTCTTTGTTGTTTTCTTATTGGTTGCTGCCATTTTAATTTACCCGAGAATCTATTTGAGTCCCAAAAGTGTCTCCCGTGCTATTTTCTGCTTCCCTCGTGCTAAAATCCCCAAAATCTGGCTGTGAGTTCTTCATTCGTGTCTTAAAATATTTGGTCTTTCATTGTGTCCCCTGTTTCCTCCATTTGGGAGTTGAGCCTTCATCGTTCCACTGTCTTTCACCCGAGTACCTGAAATCCGTCCATTCTGTCGACTGATTTTTAAACTCTCATATCTTGTAATCTACCCGTGTTTTGTTTGTCTAACCACTTGCATTCTCTCCCTCTTTCATTGAAATTGATTTGTGCCAATTTTCTCATTCCCAGACTCTCCGTATTGAAAGTTGTGCAGAAGTCTTTCACTACCTACTGTACTGCCAAGTCCTGTTTTGTCGGTTTGTGCATTAGAAACTAGTCCCGTGCCATTTTAAGTTTTACACGTGTTTTCATTCTGAAAGTTAGCCCACTCCTTAACGTTTAAGTCCTCTAAAATCTTAGCCCAAGGGCCCGTATGCATTTGGAGCTCTAGTTTGTTTACTCCCCTGTTTCTGCCAGTCCTCCTTATTCTCGGCAGATTGTCTTGTCTTCCCATTTGTCCCCTTTTTCTCCCAACACCTCCTAACTCCGAGCGTGTCATAACTCCACCACATCTCCTATATCTTTATGTAATCCCCTTAGGAACCTGGCTAGAATTTGTTCTTCCGAATCCTCAAGATCACAACGGATTCGCAAGGTCTCAAACTCCATCAAATACTCTTCCACCTAAAGGTGTTCTTATGTCAAATTTTGGAGTTGATAGAACAATTCTTGTCTATAGTGGCTAGGGACAAATCTCCTTTTCATGTGCATTTTCATGGATCTCTAAGTATTTATTTCTTTCTCATGGTCACGCCTCCTTTGGGCTCTCAAGCTATCCCACCATAAACTTGCATAGCCGTGGAGCTCCAAAGCCACTAGTTGCTACTTAGATTTCTCCGAATAGTTACAGCAATCAAAAACTTTGTCCACCTTATCCACCCAAGTCAAATATGTATCTCAATCACAAGATCCATTAAAAGGAGGAATACTTAGCTTCACATGCCTCAAATCATCCTCACGGGGTTGTCTATCCCGTGGTTCAAACTCATCCTCCGAATCTTCTACTTCATATAATCGGGTCCGAGCACCTCCGGTTCTTCTTCCGGGAGTAATCGGGGGAGGTGGTCTTCGAGGATTTTGTGTCTCCCACCTTTGTAACAAGGCATCCAACCTTTGGTTAATGTCATCAATTTGGTTCTGTAAATCGAACTCACATTCTTGGGACGACATTGGAGGTGGAGGCGGTTCACTTGTTGATGGGAGGTCTTGGCTAGGCTGCAAAACCGCCCCACTTCTAGTGGTCATGCCACCACTTTTATGTGCCATGAAAAAAAATTAGGGAATTTGATGGATTAAGGGTAAGGAACAAGGGAAAGAAGAGCTGTGCTCTGATACCAAATATCTCAAGACATAAAAGAGGAACTCACAGCCCAAATTTTAGGACATTAGCATATGGGAACAGAAGTTTACACAGAGGGCACTTGTGGGACACAAACTGGAATTGGTTAAAATACAAATTCAGCAACCAACAAGGACAACACTAATTCCCAAACAAACAAATGGAAGGATGGCTATGTGATTTCCAAGCTTACCTTGACCCAAAAAAAGTATGTAGGAAGGTTGGAATAAAGGCTAAGTGGCTCTAGCAAGACACCAACGCCAAAGACAAAGAAAGATTATGGATATTACTCACCAAAATCTAATCTTGCCGTGAGAAAAGGGAAGGATTGGGAGAGCTTCAAGCTTCTGCAATTTACCAAATTCTTTTCTGCCTTCATTAGACGTGGGAAGAGGGATTCATACCCCTTCAAACTTACACAAAAGACGAGAACAATCAAAAACCTAAATTTAGAACTAATGAGTGGCTAAGTAGGAGGTAGGTGGGAAAAAGGGGCCCACCTTCAACTTGCCTCCCAACTCAAACACTCCCTAGACCTAAACCACGTCTAAAAGACTTTACAAACTCAAGTTTCATGGGAAATAATATTTCCCTTAAGCAACAACATGATGGAGCATAAATTGGTTCAATCCAAACAAATTTCCAGCAAATTTATCCAAATTGAACCAACCTCTATACATCATTTCAAGCTACTAGAATAATTACAATTTATAAGTACTCTAAACAAGCAAAAACAAATGTCCAAAGTGGTGAACTAGCAAACCTCCATTGTTGGACCAACCTCTCCTTTGATTTATTGGGCTTCAATCCGTACTCAGAGTGAAGAGTATTTTAGGCAAGGTTCGGTCCATCACTTGACGGATTGTCCATTGACAAATGGATATGATCACTTGCATCCTTCTTGGACCACACTTGAACAGCGTCCTCTCCCATGGTGGACAAAGTGAAGTCGGCTTTCCCTTCTTTTGGAGTTGGACATGGCCGAGGCTCGGATAGGTTGTCTCGGCAAGAAGGGCTTTGGGCATCGGTTGTCAACTTTGCCTCTTCAAATTCCCAATGCAAACAATGTTTGGGAAGCTCTTTGTCAAGGGGTGAGGGATCATCTAAGAGGTCCATAAAAGGAAATGTTACACCTGCAAAATCAGCAAACAAGTTAGCAAATTGTCTTGCACGGCCACAGGTTATCATGCCCTCCGAGTGGTGGTGGCTCTCGGGCATGTCAAGAAGCTTGCTGGAACAACAATTACGAGACGAAATTGAATCTCAAAATAATAATAAGGATAAACCAGGAAATTCAGCCGGAGAAATACCAGAAAACCGAAAATCAGCCGGTGAAAGTTCTAAAACCCGAGGATTATAAAACTCTCCAAACCCGAGAAATCACCCGCAGGGAAAGTGAAGATAATCAAGAGGAGAAATCCACAAAACAATGGAATCATAATACCTGGAACTAACCTAGAACAAACCCGCATGCAGAAAACTTTGAATAGATAAAATAGTTCTCAGCTCGGTTTTCCAACCTCTTTCGGGAGGAAAGAAAACAGTGAGGGGGAGGGAAAGGCAACAGTAAAACATGTGAAGAAGAGAACTTCAGCAATGACACCAAGAAAAGAGCAAGAAATCTTGGTAAAGAAGGCACTAACAGCAAGGAAATGGAGAGACCGGGAGGAATCGCCAAATCGCCTTGGGGAGAGAATTCTCCTAACCAACCTACTGAGAGCTCTTTCTTATTTTTTTTATGAGTAAAATATACATTGACAAGAAACATTTACATGTGAGAATCCGAGAGGGCGGCAAAGAGAGGGGACATCAGCCCGAACTAAACGCCGACCCCCTGATTACAAAAGAGAAAGGCACAAAAGAAAGATCTCAAAATGTCCAAAAAAGCTTGCCCTAGGACAACTTGAGATCTACTCGGCCGCTATGCGGAGACCCCGAACCTTGACACCTAAGAAGGGTCCAACAAGCTAAGCTCTTCCAAAAATAACCAGTAGATTTTCTTGTAAACTTGCCTCTCAATATGTCTTGCAATCCGCTAAGGGGAGGCAAGAGCATTCTCATATTTTTGGGAATTCTGGGCCGCCCATATATAATATATGGAGGTGGCTAGAAGCATTTGTAAGACACGAGAATCTCTACGGAGCTTGAGCTTGTTGAGCTTGATGATCCACTTAATACCGCTTGCAATAGAAGATAGGCGCTTTGAGATGCCAAAGTTCCGCCGGCAAGAAGATCATACTTTCTTTGTGGCCGAGCATTCAAAAAAGAGGTGGGGGCCTGATGTGCAACCGAGGCACGTCACAGACCTAATCCCGAGGAGCACGCCCAATTTCACTAACTTGTGTGCTCTTTTTGTAGGAAGCTTACCCTCAGAAACAATGTCCGAGGAAAATCACGAGCGGTCAAGAGTTTTGCTCGGTTGGCGTCCGAACATCCCCGATCACGACACGCCTGACACGCCCGACCAAGACGCACCCAAGATTCTCGCCTGTGACACGCCCGCGCCTCTTAACCACGACACGCCTGGCGCCCAATGGGCACCCCACGATCACGACCCGACGACCAAAGGAGACACGGTCGTCGGCCTTGTCGAAGTCCTCTAGGGCTTCGGCCTGATGGAATAAGTGACCGACATGGGAGAACGCCAGGTCCAATTCTCATGGATCGAGTGCTCACCCATAGGCCTAGTTTCGGTCACATTTAGTTTATTTTCTTAGTCAACAATTATCCTTAGAGAAGGAAGAGAAAAGCAGCCCAAAGAAGAGGAACGTAGATCCCATAGGTGAGGGCCCACAAAGGACCGCTACGGCCAAACCTTGACCGACCCGCAGTCAAGCCTCGGCCCACCTTCGGCCCACTAGAAGACCTTGACCAAATCTCATCGGCCACTTTACTTAAATCTTTAAGTATTTTGGTTATTTGGTCAAGGAAAAGACAATGTTCGAATTTGACATGGACAAATCTCAAGATGTCTTGAAAGGATCCACGAGAGCGCGTGCAAGACCGTTCACTAACAACCGGCAAGCCACAAGGGATTTTCATCAATAAAATCAATGATCAAGCTGTCAAATCATCAGGAGATCCTCTAGCAACAGCTTTGCAAAATAGCCGCGAGGATCCCTCAAGATTCGGATATGATCAACCACCAGTTTGATCTTTTTCATATGCGCCTGCGCACACTCATGAACCATTGCCGGACAACCGAGGAACCAGACCACGTGACACTTCATGCTGACCACTGAGAGCATTTAAAAGCCCCTGATTCAAAATGGCCCAAGCCAATCTCTCATGGTTCAAAGCTTATTACACCCCGTGCCACCTCTCGGACAAGCACAGTCACTCTCGGTCAAGACTCAAAGTCAACGGTTCCAATCTTATTGAACCGAACCTAAAGTCAACCGAAGATCTTCCCGAAGCTAATCCAAGGCGTTCAAGTCATCTAAGGGCTTACATTATCTTTCTTATCTTTTTATGTTTTTAGTATTTATGTGTATTACCTTTACACTGTAATGGTAGAGAGAATTTTTAGTAAAAATTGTGCATTGCACCTTCTTCCTAACCAGTCGAAGCTCCCTCCGACATTCCTTCTCTGGTGAGTCATATCCGGCCGAGTGTGTCAGCCCTCTCACGTACGATTGGTGAGTCATATCCGAGTACGAGCGAGGTCTACCAAGACGAACACTTAGATTGCTAAAGTGTTCAAAATTGTCCATCCATCTTAACCCCAAAACTCTCAAGAGTTCATCTCCTCAACCGAGCGATCAACCTTTTCCTCCACAAGTCTGATTTCACACATATTTCCATCTCCCGAGCGATTCCCATATTTTGCCGAGCCATCTCCACTATTATTCGACCAATCCCCATTTTTCAATCATCATTCGCTTCCGCAACCGAATTCCACAATTCGCATGAGAAAAATTCCCGTTTGCCACACGCAACCCCAATCTGAGCCCCGCGTGGGAGCATTTTTCTAATAAAGGTGCGCCGACAAGCAAGGAAGGCATATCATCTTGGTATCAGAGCCAAGGTTCACTTTTTCTGCACACCCACAAATTTTTCTCAATGCGCCTCAAATTCCTAATGATGACTCGAAGCCGTGCCATTCATAACGCCGGTAGCGACCAAGCCACCACGAGCGAGCAAACGATGTTCTCCGAGCCACGAGAACCCGAGCACGGCACTCAAGAGCAGCTTTATGAAATCAATCGGAGAATGGATGCAATGGTTCAAAGACTCAATGATATAGCCGAGCAAAATTGAGCACAACCCGCGCAACAAGGCACGGCACCACCGAGGCGACGACACGGAGCCGAACACCACTTAGCCCAACATCATGAATCGGACGGATCTGACGAGGAATTTTTCCCCGACCATCACTCGGATCGGGATGAAGAATGGAGGTTGCCAAAATTAAATATTCCTTCTTTTAATGGCGCTTCCAATGGAGATAAATTTCTCGATTGGGTTGAAAAGGTCGATAAAATTTTTGACCTTTACAACCATTCTGAGAAATTGAAGTTACAATTGGCATTCATGGAGCTTACGGACTATGCAAGTCTATGGTGGGATAGCCTCCGAGCACAAAGGAGGAGAGACCGAGAAGGAGAGGTCACAACATGGCGGGCCATGAAGGATCTCATGCGAAAGAGGTTTGTACCGAGCCATTACCATCATGAGCTCTTCCTACAATTACAAGGATTGAGGCAAGGAAATTCATCCGTGGATGAATACCTTACGGATTTCGAGACACTTTGGATTCAGTGTGATTTGGCCGAACCCGAAGAGCAAATTATGGTGCGGTCACCCAAGGCTTGCACCGAGAAATTTGTGATGTCATTGAATTGCAACCTTTGGAGTCATTTGATACACTCATTCAGATGGCTCTAAGGGTCGAGAGACAAATCAAGCGGAAGGGCAAAGTGGTGAGTCAACGCCTAGCGCCCAAGGAGACCACGCTGTATCGGCCAGCGCCTAGACCCAACGACCGCGGTGCAGCACCAAAACCATGGGCCCCGACACGAATGGCAGACACTAAGCCACAAGACATGGGAGACAAACAACCAAGGGCCCGTGAGATCCAATGCTTCAAGTGCCTCGAACGAGGCCACATTGCGGCCCAATGTCCTAACCAATAGATGATGACTGTCCTCGAAGGGACCAAGGAGATTATTAGCGACGATGAAGGTCAAGCCGAGGTTAAAGAGGAAGAACCAACCCTGATCCAAGAGGAAATTTGCAACGCCCAAGATGGGCCGAGACTTATGATGATCCGACCCATTCTTACCACGCAACAACAACCGGCGGATCATCAACGCACCAACCTTTTTCACACCCGATGCTCGATCAAGAAGAAGGTGTGCTCCCTAATTATAGATGGCAAAAGCTGCACCAATGTAGCTTCCAAAGAGATGGTCGAGAAGTTGATGCTACCAACCATTGTGCACCCGACGCCATATCAATTGAAGTGGCTTACTGACCAGAGGGACATACCGGTCACTAAAAAAACCAGGGTAGCATTCACGATTGGCGGATCATTTGCTACTTGGGCGGCCTTGGCAATTCGACCGCCAAGTATTACACGATGGGCTTACCAAACGATATACGTTCTCGGTGAATGGACGTACTATCACGCTTGCTCCCATGAGGCCGAAACAAGTAAGGGCGGATGAGGCCGGGAAGAAACATGCCACGGCCAAGAAGGCACTATTACTTGGCCGATGCCTTGACCCATATCGGGATGAGTTTTCGAAAACACCACCCGATGGATCACCACCCAAGCTGACAAGCGAGCGCATCATCAACCTACAACCCGGGGATATTGATGAAAAGATGGATTTGAGGACAAATCCTAAAGTACCCCGAGAGGATGATGTGCAACTGAGGAACGTCACAGACCTAACCCCGAGGAGCATGCCCAATTTCACTAACTTGTGTGCTCTTTTTGTAGGAAGCTTACCCTCAGAAACAATGTCCGACGAAAATCATGAGCGGTCAAGAGTTTTGCTTGGTTGGCGTCCGAACATCCCCGATCACGACAAGCCCGACCGAGACACACCCGGGATTTTTGCCCATGACACGCCCGGGCCTCTCAACAACGACCCGCCCGGCATCAATTGCGGGCCCCACGATCATGACCCGACGACCGAAGGAGACACGGTCGTCGGCCTTGCAGAAGTCCTCTAGGGCTTCGGCCCGATGGAATAAGTGACCGACATGGGAGAACGCCCGGTCCAATTCTCATGGATAGAGTGGTCACCTATGGGCCTATTTTCGGTCACATTTAGTTTATTTTCTTAGTCAACAATTATCCTTAGAGAAGGAAGAGAAAAGCAGCCCAAAGAAGACGAACACAGATCCCATAGGTGAAGGCCCACAGAGGACCGATACGGCCGAACCTTGACCAAACCGCGGTCAAGCTTCAGCCCACCTTCAGCTCACTAGAAGACCTTGACCAAATTCTATCGGCCACTTTACTTAAATCTTTCAGTTATTTGGTTATTTGTTTAAGGAAAAGACAAGGTTCGAATTTAACACGGACAAATCTCAAGAAGTCCGGAAAGAATCCACTGGAGATCCTCTAGCAAGCTGTCAAATCATCAGGAGATCCTCTAGCAACAGCTTTGCGAAACAGCCACGAGGATCCCTCGAGACTCGGATATGATCAACCACTGGTTCGGTCATTTTCATATGCACCCGCGCACACTCATGAACCATTGTCGGACAACCGAGGAACCAGACCACGTGACACTTCATGCTGACCACCGAGAGCATTTAAAAGCCCCTGATTCAAAATGGCGCAAGCCAATCTTTCATGGTTCGAAGCTTATTACACCATGTGCCACCTCTCGGACAAACACAGTCACTCTCGGTCAAGACTCAAAGTCAACCGTGCCAATCTTATTGAACCGAACCTAAAGTCAACCGAAGATCTTCCCGAAGCTAATCCAAGGCGTTCAAGTCATGTAAGGGCTTACATTATCTTTCTTATCTTTTTATGTTTTTAGTATTTAAGTGTATCACCTTTACACTTTAATGGTAGAGAGAATTTTTAGTAAAAATTGTGCATTGCACCTTCTTCCTAACCAGTCGAAGCTCCCTCCGACATTCCTTCTTTGGTGAGTCATATCCGGCCGAGTGTGTTAGCCCTCTCACGTACGATTGGTGAGTCATATCCAAGTACGGGCGAGGTCTACCAAGACAAACACTTATATTGCTAAAGTGTTCAAATTGTCCATCCATCTTAACCCCAAAACTCTCAAGAGTTCATCCCCTCAACCGATCGATCAACATTTTCCTCCACAAGTCTGATTTCACCCATATTTCCATCTCCCGAGCCATTCCCATATTTCGCCAAGCCATCTCCACTATTATTCGACCAATCCCCATTATTTCAATCATCATTCACTTCCGCAACCCAATTCCACAATTTGCACGAGCCAAATTCCCGTTTGCAGCACGCAACCCCAAATCTAACCCACGCGTGCGTGCATTCTTCCGATAAAGGTGTGCCGACCAGCAAGGAAGGCATATTAGGGCCAGATTCTTCAAAAACGGAGCAGAAAAGGCAATTGTTGCTTGGAGCTTGGATTTGCATTCGGGGGGGAATCTTGCCCAGGAAAGCAAGCCATAAAACAAAAGAGTGCTTAGGCACAATGTGGTTGCTCCAAATAACCCAAAACCCCAGCTTTTGAGGGGCCACCAGCCTAAAGAAGTTATAAACTTCCGACAAGCCACCCATGGAATTTTTCGCTTTCCACTTTTCTAGGGTTGCTTCCGCTAGAGTGACCGAGCCAAGTTTTGAATCAAGGCCATCTATTATGCTTAAAATATTTTTAATAAGCGGAGATGCTCTATATCCAGCTTTCCAGGTCCAGAAATCTGCATGATTCATATAAATCTTATGGATCCATCAGACCAAAAGAGAGTCCTTTTTAGCATGGATATTCCAAAGGACCTTGGAGAGGAGAGCTCAGTTCTAGGCTTCAAGGTCTCGGAAGCCCAGGCCACCCTCGCTTTTGGGAAGGCAGCATTGTCTCTAAGATACTTTGGTGGCCGAACTACCCCACAAAAAAGTCCAGAAGATTTGGGTTACTTTGATTTTGACGGATGATGGCAAGTTCAGAATCGAGAGCCAAAAACACTTGGTGCCTTGCAGAGTAGACTTTATTAGTTCTGATCGCCCAGAAAAAGAAAGGGAACTCGGATTCCATAAATTGATAGTAGCCTTAAGCTTCACAATGAGCTGATCATACTAAAAAATCTGCAGCCTATTTGGGGACAGGGAAATCCCCAAGTATCGAAAGGGGAAAGAACCAGCTTTGATTCTCGAGGAGCAAAGGATTTCTCTGAGATCTGCTTCACTAATGCTTGTTGAGTGGAACCTAGTCTTGCGGGGACTCATGAGGAGCCCGGAAGACTTACCAAACTCATCAAGGTAGTGAAGAATTACTCTGACCAAAACAATATCCCCACGGGCCAAAAGGATGAGATCATCTGCGAAAGCTATGTGAGATATGCTCGCTTTGTCACACAAAGGGTGATAGTTAAACCCAGACCCTGGCAGCATCTTCTTGGTAAGCCTTGAAAAATATTCCAAGCAGATTGTAAAGAGGAAATGAGAAAGGGGGTCTCCTTGCCTTAGCCCCTTTGTACCTCGGAAAAACCCATGGAGCTTCCCATTTAGCGAAATAGAATATGAGGCCGGTGAAACACACTCCATGATCCAGGCCACAAACCTCGGGGGGGCCATGAGACGGAGTCAAACGCTTTGGCAAGGTCAACTTTAACCAAGCACCTAGGAGATGCTTTCTTAATGTTGTACTTCTTGATAAGCTCTTGTAGAAGATGGATATTCTCCACCATCCTTCTGCCTTTAACAAAATCCGCTTGAGCCATATAAATTATACCGCCCAGGGTAGCATTGACGCGGCTGGCCAGGATCTTAGCAATAACCTTGTAAAAGACATTGCAGCACGAGATCGGCCTAAATTAGTTGGGGGAATCTGCATCCTTGGACTTAAGGACCAAAGCAATTATGGAATGACTTTATTGCTTGAGGAGACGGCCTGAAGAGAAAAATTCCTGGATAGCCAAAACAAAGTCCTCTCCAGTGATCCTCAAGAGTCTTTGAAGAACTTGGAGGAGAAACCTGTAATAACCCTCATTTTTATTTTAAGAATTTGTGACTTTAAGACAAAAGCGATTAAGGCCTTTTTATGAATGATGCTTAAATGTTAGAGTGTTAAGGTATGTTGGATATTAGAAAATTAGTAGGTCGAAGGTGGTGAAGAAAATAAGGTTTAAGGAGGTATAAGTAATGACGTTATTCAAAAAGGTTAGAAAATCTTCTAAGTGTTTAAAAATACTCTAGGTTGACCCCAGAATTTAGGAGGGGTCGACACATACGGCACTTTCGGTCGACCCCAGGATTGAGGAGGGGTCGACACAATTGAACACTTTCGGTCGACCTTGAAGGATNACTTAGAGCGGTCGACATACTTGCTCACCTGTCGACATATGTTCTTCTACGAACCTTGCTGCACTTGCTAAAACTTCAATTTTATCTTACATAGTTATCATCAAAAATAATTGATTGCTTTAAAACCTTTTAAAGCTAACAGACCTTAGGATTTGAAAGGGGTCAACACAATATGACCTTTCGGTCGACTCCAGGATTGAAAAGGGGTCGACACAATACTTTCGGTCGACCCCGAGATCAAAGAGGGGTCGACACAATTGGAATACTTTGGTTGATCCAGGATCGAGAAAGGGTCGACACAATATAACACAATAGAACCCTCCGGAACGCTTTCGGTCGACCCAAGGATTGACGAGGGGTCGACTCAATATAACTTTAGGTCGACCCCAAGATTTAGAAGGGGTCGACACAATTGGCACTTTTGGTCGACCCCAGGACCGAGCGGTCGACACAAGTCATTCTTGGGAATTCCTTCGATTGACTTAACTTAACGAGCGGTAGACACTTTCCCGATTTAAGTTGAAAAGTCAACAAAAACTTGGAGAAATCTGATTGGTGGACGTTAGAGAAACATTGTATTTGATTAATAAGGAGATAAGAAGGCATGATCTGCCATATCTTTCTCCCAGCCATGAACCCTCTTCCATTTCTCCCATTTTGTTGCTCTAAGCTCAAAGGAGAGTGAGATTTTTCAAAGAAGAGAGGTGTTGAGGAAGAAAAAGGGTGAGTTTAGGCGTCCTTGAGTGAGTGAGTGAGTTATTTCAAGAGAGGTCAAGTAGAAAATCCCACGTAAATTTGTGAAGACTGAAGTTCAAGGTATTATTCTATCCTCTGAGTTTCTTTTAGGTTCAGTAAGGATAATATGATGGTATTGGTTGAATTGATGGGTAAAAATAAAGGGTTTCATGTAGGTTGTTAGAAAATCAGTTTATTGTGTGCAAGGTTAGGTTTGAGATTCGGTCAAATTGTAGCATGAATTTGAGTTTATATCCTTCATAAAAGTTAGAGTAAACTCTTATTTATAGCTGTTGGAATAACTCAATTCGGAGCTATGTATAAAAAGTTATGGACATTGCAAGTCAGTGTATGGAAACTGAGGAGAGTTTGGGTCGACCCGTTGTAGTTTGGGTCGACCGAATCTCGATATAAAAATGCAACGTCTCTGTTTGGTCAACATGGGTCGACCCCTTCCAGGTTGGGTCAACCCAATCGGGGTTCAAACAGTGAATGCCCTCTGTTTTGTCCACATAAGTTGACATGCTTTAGTTTTCAGAATTTGGTGTCTTCTAAGAAGTTATAGTAGACTCCTTAAGGAACAATTTGACACCTTAATTATCAGGAATGGATCAATATAGAGGAAGTTATAGTGAAAAAGTTACTTATGGTATAAAAACTTATTCCAATGGTTTGGCAATATAGGTTCTCAAGCTTCTAGTGTGCATTGCCAAGTTGAAACAGAAGACATCAGAAATCAAAGTAAGTATGTGTTGCATGTGTTTGGCCTATTAGAGGTCTACATTGCAAAGGTTATGTATTTTTATGATTTTTGATTAATCATAGACTAGTTGGGGTGTAATGCACAATACACCGACCTCAAGTCATTTGAGGATTGTTTGTGTGCCTTGTATTGATTGATTGAAAGATTTCTGTGGGATTTCTTTATTGACATGTTTATATGACTTTTGTTTGGATTAGTTTAGATTGTCTTGCATTAAGGATAGGATTGTACGTGACATGTTATGGAAATCATGCATCATGTTTTCTACGAATGACAACAAAAATGAATTTTTATGCATGAAAACTACAAATTATAATAAGTGAATCGTAGGGGGATGGCTGATTGGGTGTTAGGTTGTCCATAGGGGTCTTTGATGCCTACATTCATCCCCGCAATATCTCTATTGATTCGATGAAGACATCTATGATATAGGAGAATAAAGACGTCCTCGGCAATGGCTATGGGTCCATGCTACCGTGAGCCCAATAGGGTTGTGTGGTAGGTTGTTATATCTCCTAATGATAAACATTATGTAAACCCTAAGATCACGTTTTGTGGATGGTCGTCATATGGGGATGGATCCACACCGCAATAATGAAATAATCTATGATATAGGAGAATAAACACGTCCTCGGCAATGGCTATGGGTCCATGCTACCGTGAGCCTAATGGGGTTGTGCGGTGGGTTGTTATATCTCTTAATGATAAACGTTATGTAATTCCTAAGATCACGTTTTGTGGATGGTCGTCATATGGGGGACGGATCCACACCACGAAAATGAAATAATCTGCATTGTTTTAAACCACATCATTCATTACATCATTCATGTTTTATTTGCACTACTTACTGAGCTTTAAGCTCATTAGTTAGACTTTGCAATGTAGGTGACGACTTGAATGTTGAAGAAATATCACCTGAGGATTATGTAACATCCCATTTTTTTATAACCTTTAAAAGCTTTTCGTTAAAAATTCTTTTATCAAATTTATACATATAAATTTGTACATACATAGCGGAAGCTAACATTTCAAATCACACTTAAAAGTAGTTAAACATAGGTCATATTCTCAAAATATAAAACTTTACAAACACTACATATTTGTAATTCAAAATAACTTTTTACAAGTTCTCTTCAAAACATGTGTCTTTTAGTGAGCTTACTCCACCGGTCAAAATCTCGCTTAACAATGGCAAGGCTCCACGGAAGACACTCTCCTCCTCCTTCATATTAAATCCTTAGGTGATATTTCTTCAATATTCAAGTCATCACCTACATTGCAAAGTCTAACTAATGAGCTTAAAGCTCAGTAAGTAGTCCAAATAAAACATGCATGATGTAATGAATGATATGATTTAAAAAATGCAGCTTATTTCATTTTCGTGGTGTGGATCCGCCCCCCATATGACGACCATCCACAAAACATGATCTTAGGGTTTACATAACGTGTATCATTAGAAGATATAACAACCTACCGTCGATCCCCATTGGGCTCACGGTAACATGGACCCATAGCCATTGCTGAGGGCGTCTTTATTATCCTTTATCCACCAGTTCATCCAAGACATTCCTATTAACCTTACTAACCCTAAAAGAAACTTGGAGGATGTAAAATATTACCTTGAGCTTCAGCTTCTGCAAAAGTTTCAGAATTTTCCACTTCCCTTCGCTCTCTCGCTCTTTTCTCTCACGATGTTCCCTTTCTTTCTCGACCTCAATCTTCTCTTGATCAACGAGAGAGTTCTAACTATGAGTAAGTAGGGAGAAGAAACCATGCTTGTAGGGAAATGGCAAACCATGCCTATCTTACGTCCTTAATTATACAAAATCAACCTTTCCTTTACGTCCACCGATTGGATTTCTCCACGTTTTGGCTGACTTTTCAACGACATGTATGAATGTGTCAACCGCTCTTCTAATTGTGTCGACCCAATCTATTCCCGTAAGTCATTTGTGTCGACCGTTCGTCTGTTGTGTCGACCGAAAGGATTTCCCGAGAGCAATTTGTGTCGACCCCTCATAAATCCTGGGGTCGACCTAAAGGTGACATTGTGTCGACCCCTGGTCGATCCTGGGGTCGACCGAAACTTACATTTGTGTTGACCCCTCCAAATTCCTGGGTCGACCGAAACATACGTGAAGGTAGTTCTTGCACATTTTTAACCCAACTCACTTCATTGCTTTACTTAAACCTAGCAACCATCAAACAATGGACTTTAAACAAACACCAATCAAACCCAAACACTTGGGCCGGTGCACGGTGTGATACACCCCAAACAGAGTATTCTTATTCTAATTATTCATAATCGTAACACATTCACAATCGTAACACATTCACGTGTTACTAATTTTCCAACATTCTTAAACACTTTCATTTTAAAATCATAAATTCTTAAAATAATAATGAGGGTTGTTACAAATTAAATATGAAGGAGGAGGAGAGTGTCTCCCATGGAGCCTTTTCGTTGCTAAGCGAGATTTTGACCGGTGGAGTAAGCTCACTAAAATACACGTGTTTTGAAGAGAACTTGTAAAAAAGTTATTTTGAATTACAAATATGTAGTGCTTGTAAAGTTTTACGTTTTGAGAATATGACCTATGTTTAATTACTTATAAGTGTGATATGAAATGTTAGCTTCCACTATGTATGTACAAATATATATGTATAAATTTGATAAAAGGATTTTCAATGAAAAGTTAAAAAAGAATATGTTAAAAAAAAAGGGATGTTACAAAACAATCGGGATCGGGCACCTTATCATTATCAATTTTGAATAGAGCAGCACGGATCTCATCCTGAGAGACCCATTCAATAAGCCCCAAGCAAACATCGGGAGAAAGCCTGTGACCAAGGGGCGATCGCATCATTATCAATCGAAGAGACCAAAGAACGAGTCCCGAGGATGCCCTTGAAGTGGTTTATGAACACTTCAGCAACTTCTTCCAAGGAAAGAGTGGGGGAACCATCCAACAACTTTTTCCTGGCATTCGACTTGACTCTTGAGTGAAAAAACCTTGTCGGCTTGTCACTTAGCATCAGTTGCTTGCACTTAGCCTTTTGCTGGTAAAACATCTTTTCAGCACTACTAAGGCAAGACAACGAGTCCCTAAGGCTGAAAAGGTTGCTTGGCTGGATATCCGAGCCACCCGAAAGAAACTCAGATTGGGCATTCAATAAATTCTCTCTTGTCAGCAAGACTCTGGACAAGATATGAGAGAAGTGCTTGAGATTAAGCTCTTTAAGGCTTAGCTTGAGAGATTTAAGTTTATGCCGAAGAGCAAATTGTATTGTGCCAAAGACCGGGATTTGCTAGCATTCCTTCATTAAAACCTCAAAATCCTCGTGCTCCGACCACATGTTGAAATATTTCCAAGGCAACCTACCCGGGGAGATTCGGGAAATAACCTCAACAATGCACGGGGAGTGATCCGAGAAGAAGATAGGAGGCAAGAAGGATGCAAGAGATGGTGGGAAGTCATGAGCCTAAGTATTATTGGACATTGAACGATCCAATTTGGACCAAATGTTTCTGTTTGACCAAGTGAAGAAGGATCCCTTAGCCAGATTGTCCGAGAGACCCAAAGCACTAGTGCAGTCCTTGAAATCATTTATGTGACGATTGGAACAAGTGGCATTGTTACGCCGCTCATCCGGAGATTGGACCGCATTAAAATCACCGATGACTAGCCAAGGGAAAAGGTTGAAATTGCTACGACTAAGTAGATTCTGCCATAGCTGCCTTCTGTCCTTGATAGAATGCAGGCCATAAACAAAAGAAACTTTGGCCGACACCTTAGAGATGTTGCAAAAAATGTTGGCATGGATTACCTGCAGGTGGATTTCCATGACATCCACCGCAATTTTCACAGAGTTCCACAAAATAGCGATTCTACTATTGGGGTGGGAGTCAAAATTTGTTGAAAATTTCCACCCCGGCAACCTCTTGGTGACAAAATCCAGAATTACTTCTCGAGCGGACTTTGTCTCGAGCAAACCAAAAAGATCAACCTTTGAACCAAGGATGAGACGACAAACCTCATCCTTNTTTTTGCTCTGAACTTTGCCCAGAGAGGGCAATAAGGCCTCAGAAGAGGATGGGGCCAGCACTTTCCCACTCTTCTCGGGAACTTTAGATTGCTCGGGGACAGTTCCTTTCAAAGGCTTTGAAACTACGATAGCCGGAGCTGAAGGAACTTTTGCGCGCCTGACACTCTTTTTCCCTTGATGCGAGACAGAAGGGATCGGGAAGGGCGCAACACGCTCAGCCGCAAGACCTGAGCTAAAGCCCCTTATATTACCCCCGCTTCCAAGATTGAGATGTTGCTCGGCTTCCTTCCATCTGATTTTACCCTTCTTTCAGGAGGTGACAAGGCTGAAAGGAGTTTCAATGTGCTGGCTGGCAGGCAAGGGAGAAGAAGGATCCCTCTCTGACATAGAGCCCTGCGAGTCAGAATCCAAAGAGGCATCCGAGTTAGAGGAATTATCCTCCAGGACAATGATCTCCTTGCCGGGCGACTAGGCACAAGACCCTCCAAAACCACTTTGGGCCACCCGGGTTTATCCTTTTTGCTCTGAACTTTGCCCAGAGAGGGCAATAAGGCCTCAGAAGAGGATGGGGCCAGCACTTTCCCACTCTTCTCGGGAACTTTAGATTGCTCGGGGACAGTTCCTTTCAAAGGCTTTGAAACTGCGATAGCCGGAGCTGAAGGAACTTTTGCGCGCCTGACACTCTTTTTCCCTTGATGCGAGACAGAAGGGATCGGGAAGGGCGCAACACGCTCAGCCGCAAGCACAACAGATTTGCTAGGATCCGAGGAAGCCAAGGAATTTCTAGCCGGCCAATTACTAGATGAGGGCAGTGGCTCGACCATAGCAGGAGCCTGCTGGGCGATAACTGCACGGCCAGCATTTACTTTACAGGAGGAAGTGGCATGCCCGATAGTCTTACATTCAGTGCAGAATGGCAGGACCGATTCATAAAAACCTTTTGGATAATAAGGTTACCTTTGAAGTCCCTCAGTTTGACCTCTTTGACAAGGTCCTTAGAAACGTCCACCTCGACAAGCAACCTAGCAAAAGCAACTCTTTCTAGAGTTTTAATTTAGCAAATCCATCATGATCGGATTGCCAATCTTTGAGCCAATTTTGCTGAGGATGGTGGCGCTATAGCAATCAATGGGCAGCCTTGACAAGGTGACCCAGATCGGGACGATGCTAATCTGCTCATCGCCAAAAGTGAATGCCTCTGGCAACTCCTTAAGGAGGAGGGACTTGTCGTAAATGGAGTAAGGGACTTGGGCAAGGACCTTTTTACTGAGAGCTCTTTCTTTTTTTGATGAGTAAAGTATATTGAAAAGAACATTTACATGATGTAGCCCGAGAGGGCGGTGAAGGGAGGGGACATTACCCTGCCCAGAAAACCAACCCCCCCCAATTAAAAAAGAAATGGCACAAAATAAAGATCTCAAAATGTCTGAGAAACACTACCCTAGGACAGCTTGAGATCTGTCCGGCCTCTAAGGGGGAACCCTGCACCTTGGCCCCTAATCGGGGTCCAACAAGCTAAGCTCTTTCGGAAATAACCAGTAGATTTGCTTGAAGACTTGGCTCTCAATGTAACTAGCAATCCGCTCTGGGGGGCAAGAGCATTCTCATATTTTTGCGAGTTTCTGGCCACCCATATATAATATATGGAGGTGGCCAACAGCATTTGAAGAACTCGAGCATCTCTGTGGCGCTTGAGTTTGTTGAGCTTGATGGACCACTTGATAGCGCTTGCAATAAACGAGAGGCGCTTTGTTATTCCAAAGTTTTGCCTGATGGTAGACCAGATTTCCGTTGTGGCCAGGCACTCAAAAAATAAGTGGGGGCCTGATGTGCAACCGGAGCACATCACGGACATAGCCCCGACGCATGATCGGGAATAACCTAAGGTCTCGATCACATGGTGTCCGACCACCCATATATAATATATGGAGGTGGCCAGCAGCATTTGAAGGACTCGAGCATCTCTGTGGCGCTTGAGTTTGTTGAGCTTGATGGACCACTTGAGTTTGTTGAGCCTACCTTCCGAACATGATCAGCAACAACCTAAGGTCCCGATCACATGGTGTCTGACAATCCCTGGCCATGACACGCCCGACGCATCGGTCCACGACACGGCTGGGGCTCTCGACTACGACACGCCCGGCGCCCAGCGGGCGCCTCACGTTCACGACCCGACAACCAAAGGAGAGACGGTCGTCGGCCTTGCCGAAGTCCTCTAGGGCTTTGGCCCAATGGAATAAGTGACGGACGTGGGAGAACCTCGATCCAAATCCCCACTGATCAAGTGTTCGCCCATGGGCCCTATTTTTGGTCACATTTACTTTTAGTCATTTTCTTCAGGAATTATCCTTAGAAAAGGAAGAGAAAAGCAGCCCAAAGAAGAGGAACGCATATCCCATAGGCGAAGGCCCACAAAGGACCACCTCGGCCGAACCTTGACTGACC
The DNA here is from genome assembly GCA_003255005.1 of Begonia fuchsioides. Classification (NCBI taxonomy): domain Eukaryota; kingdom Viridiplantae; phylum Streptophyta; class Magnoliopsida; order Cucurbitales; family Begoniaceae; genus Begonia; species Begonia fuchsioides. Next base: position 68,821 of record QAOC01034660.1, on the reverse strand, counting down.
CGCGGTCAAGCGTCGGCCCATCGTCGGCCCACTAGAAGACCTTGTCCAAATTCCATCGGCCACATTACTTAAATCTTTAAGTATTTTGGTTACTTGGTCAAGGAAAGGACGAGATTCAAATTGGCATGGACATATCTCTTAAATGTCCGAAGAAGATCAACCCGGTGCTCGAGCATACCTGATCCAAGGAACCACCGGCAAACCAACATGGATCTTCATCCATAGAATCCGCCCTCAAGCTGTTAAGATCATCAGAGGATCCTCTAGTCAACTACTTTACAAAACGCCCTTGCGGATCCCTCGATGATCAGATAGAGCAACCACTGGATTGCCACTTTGGATAAGCCCACGCACATCTTCGAGCCATTGACGGTCAACCGAGGAACCAGACGACGTGACACTTTATTCTGACCACCGAGAGTATTTTAGGAGCTGCAGATCCAAATTGGCCCGAGCCAAATGTTCATGGTTCGAAGACTACCCACCCGGCACGAGCTCTCGGTCACCCTCGGTCAAGTATAATCTCCCTTCTAATCCGACCGAACTTATCTCTAATGGATCGAACCTCCACTCGAAGAAGAAGCGTCCTTGAAGCTAATCTTAGATGTTCAAGTCATCTAAGGGTTGTCTTTCTTATCTTTTTATGTTTTTAGTATTTAAGTGTACCAAGCTTACACTTTAATGATAGAGAGAATTTTAGTAAAAATTGTGCATTGCACCTTCTTACTAACAAGTCAAAGCTCCCTCCGACATTCCTTCTGTGGTGAGTCATATCCGGCCGAGTGTGTCAACCCTCTCACGTACGATCGGTGAGTCATATCTGAGTGCGGGCGAAGTCTACCAAGATGAACACTTAGATTGCTCAAGTGTTCAAATTATCCATCCATCTACACCCAAAAACTCTCAAGAGTCCATCCCATTTCCCGAGCGATCAACCTCTTCCTCCACAAACCCGATTTCGACCATATTTTGATCCACCGAGTCATCCCATTATTCCACCGATCCATCTCCACTTTTATTCGACCATTCCCCATTATTTCCATCATAATACGCTTCCGTAACCCAATTCCACACTTCGCACAAGCCAAATTCCTGTTTGCCGCACGCAACCCATATCTGAGCCCCAAGTATGCACATTCTTCCGATAAAGGTGCGCCGACCCACAAGGAAGGCACATCAGGGCTAGACTCCTCCGGGACTGCACAAAAGAAGCAATTATTGCTTGGAGCTTGGAATTGCATACAAGGGGTTATCCTGGCCAGGAACGCGAGCCACAAAACAAAGGAGTGCTTAGGCACTATGTGGCTGCTCCAAATGACCCGAAACACTGGCTTTTGAGGGGCCACTGGCCTAAAGAAGTTGTATACTTCTTCCAAGGCCCCCATGGAATTTGTTGCTTTCCATTTGACCAGGGTTGCATCCGCTAGAGCAACGGAGCCAAGCTTTGAAACAAGGCCATCTCTTATGCTTAAAATCTTTTTGATAAGCGGAGATACTCTATAACTGGCTGTCCAAGACTAGAAGTCAGCTCGGTTCATATAAATTTGGTGGATCCAACAGACCCAAAGAGAGTCCTTCTTAGCGTGGATATTCCAAAGGACCTTGGAGAGGTGAGCACTGTTCCAAGCTTCAAGGTCTCGGAAGCCAAGGCCACCCTCATTTTTGGGAAGGCAACATTGCCTCCAAGAGACTTTGGCAACCGAGTTACCCCACAAAAAGGACCTATAAATTTGAATAGCTTTGATTCTGACTGACGATGGCAGGTTCAGAATTGAGAGCCTGAAACACTCAATGCCTTGCAGGATAGACTTTATCAGCTCTGCTTGCCTGGCAAAAGAGAGGGAACTTGGGTTCCATTGATCAACCGAAGCTTTAAGCTTCCCAATGAGCTGATCATACTCGAAAATCCACAACCTGCTTGGGGACAGGGGAATCCCCAAGTACCAGAAGGGAAAATAGCCGGCTTTGATTCAGGAGGAGCATAGGATTTCTTTGAGATTTGCCTCACTAATACCTGTTGAGTAAAACCTAGTTTTATGGGGGCTCACGTGGAGCCCCGAAGACTTACCAAACTCATCAAGGTAGTGAAGGATTGCTCTAACCGAGACAATATCCCCACTGGCCATAAGGATGAGATCATCAGCAAAAGTAATATGAGAAATGCTCATTTTTTGCACAGAGGGTGGAAGTTACAACCAGACTAAGGGAGCATCTTCTGACATGCTCCAAGATGCGGAGGTGTCAGGAAGAGAGAAGTTCAACAATCTGCCGAGAGAGAGAGGTTAGGCAGCAATAGAGGATTGGAGCAAGGAGAACTCCAAATTCATATAGGGACTTGGACTAGAAATTGGAAGACTTAGTCTTTAGGTAGTCGACTAAGTTTGGCCACATTTTCAGGGCAATGCACGTGGGAATATTAAAATGGCACGGGGATACTTTTGGGTGTACAAAACAGACACAAACAAGAAAACAGTGCAGTGGATATGGAAAGACTTCTACACAACTTCCAATGCAGATAATCTGGGAAGGTGGGAATTGGTAGAAACTAACTCCAATGAAATAGGAAGAAAAAGCAAGTGGTTTTAGGGAAAAGACACGGGTAGATTAAAAGATATGAGGGATTGAAAATTTATGGACAGAATTACCCGATTTCAGGAATTCGGGTAGGAGGCAGTGGAAAACACATGCACAACTTTGATGGGGAGGGCCTGTGGATAAAAATAGAAGAACAGATGTTTCAGGACAGGAAAGTGGAACTCACAGCCAAAACTTTAGGGCTTTTGTTCACGGGAAACAGAAAATGACACGGAGTGGACTTTTGTTGCGCTTAAACCACTCGGGTAGATGACAAGGGCAGCAAACAACACTCAAACAATCACAATTGCAAACAACAACGGGATTAAGAGCTATGGGGGTTTCCAAACTCACCTTTGATCCTAAACAAGTGAGGAAGGGAGGTTGGAATAAGGCTTAGTGACTCTAGCTAAGACACCAACACCGTTACAAACCAAAAATCAAAGGATATTACTCACCTTTGAATTGCTTTGCCGTGAGAGAAAATGGGAGAGCTTCAAGCTTCAACATTCAACATTTTCTAATCTGTAAATGCTGAGAAAGGAAGGGTAAAAACCCTCCTTCCCACGAGCTACAAAAGGCATATGATTATCACCTATAATCCTAAGTTCTAAACCAACAACAAGGCATGGTAAATGGGGCCCACCCTTGACTTTCATCACCAACAAGAGTGATGGTCACTAAGGGAAGGTAAAACCCATCCCCTAAGGCTTCCTAAGGATCTCCCACTTGCAGACACGTAATTAACTTACAACAAAAAAAAAAAAGAATAAGGAGCTTGCATGGTTTTCACGTGAACCATGCAAGATATTATACTACCGGGTTTTTTTCAAAAAAAAATAAATAAACCGAGACTTCTCCGATTCTCTCCCATCCTTAGACTTGTCCTTGTCCTTGCTGCATGAATGGATCATCTTCTTTATGAATAACTTGGAGTTCCACGTGAGTTGTTGCTTGGTCTTTGTCTCGGCTTCTCCAAGTGATCAAGTGACAAGGGACTTCTTGGTCTTCCATGGTTGGCTCATTGATGGTTGTTCGTCCTTGGTTATTTAAACCTTTAGTGGAGGAATCTTCTTGGATAACTTCCTCTCCCAAAGTGGATATTGTGCAATTGACCTCCACTTCACTTGAGGCCGACGATGGTCATGACTCGGCTTGGTCATCCCGGTAAGATAGGCTATGAACTTCGGACTCTAAGTTCACCTCTTCAATCTCCCAATGTATGCAATGCTTGGGAAGTTCTTTATCAAGAGAGGAGGGCATGTCTAGGAGGCCCTTTAGTGGCGATGAATCTCCTGCAAAATTAGCAAACATGTTAGATAATTGCCTTGCCCGGCTTCGGGTGGTCGCGCCCTCTGGTTGATGGCGGTTCCCGGGCACTTCATCCCCTCCAGGTGAATTAGGATTTGCCCTCAAATCCATGGGCTGCTCCTCCTCATCCTCGGCTGCCTCTCCCACATATGGAGATAAGTCTTGTACATTGAACGAAGCCGATACTCCAAAGTCCCTGGGAAGCTTCAACTTATAGGCATTTTTGTTGATCTTCTCGATCACTTCAAATGGTCCATCGGCTCTAGGAAGTAGTTTGGACTTTCTTTGGTTCGGAAATCTCTCCTTCCTCAAGTGCAGCCATACAAGGTCTCCCACCTCAAATTCCACATCTCTTCGTCGGTTGGCATATTTAGTATAGGATTCATTTATCTTGGCTATGGCTCTTTGTACCTTGGTATGCATGGCTTGGACTTGCTTGGCTTTTTGTGCTCCCTCCCGGTTGACTAAATCTTGGCTCGGCAATGGAATTAAATCCAATGGAGTGGACGGGTTGAAGCCATAGACAACTTCAAATGGGGAGGCTCGTGTGGCACTATGCACACTTCGATTGTAAGCAAATTCCACATAGGGTAATTGCACATCCCAATCCGAGAGTCGCTTCCCTACTATGCTCCGAAGTAAAACGCCCAAGGTCCGGTTAACTTAGATCTCTCAGAATAGTTGTAGCATTCGAAGACCTTGTCCACTTTGTCCACCCAAATTAGGTAGGAATCTCCATCACATGATCCATTGAATGGAGGGACACTTAGCTTCACATTCCTCAAATCATCCTCAAGGGGCAGCCTCTCCCGTGGTTCAAACTCTTCATCCGAGTCTTTCACTTCATACAATCGGCCTCGGGTATTTCCAGCCCTTCTACCGGGGGTAACCGGGGGAGGTGGCCGAAGAGGATTCGGTGTCTCCATCCTTTGCAACAATATGTCCAACCTTCGGTTGATGCCATCTATTTGGCTCTGAAATTCAGACTCACGTTCTTGAGTTGATGTTGGCGGAGGAGGTGGTTCACTTGTGGAAGGGAGGTCTCGGCTAGGCTGTAAAACAGCCCCACTCCGAGTGGTCACCCCACCACTTTTATGAGCCATTGAATCAGTGGTGTCGGGAAGAGAGAAGTTGGCAACAATCTGCCGAGAGAGAGAGGTTCGGCAGCAATAGAGGATTGGAGCAAGGAGAACTCCAAAAAAGAGAGTAAGGAGCTTGCATTGTTTTCACGTGAACCATGCAAGATATTATACTACCGGTTTTTTTTCAAAAAAAATAAATAAACCGAGGACTTCTCCCGTGCTCTCCCATCCTTAGACTTGTCCTTGTCCTTGCTGCATGAATGTATCATCTTCTTTATGAATAACTTGGAGTTCCACGTAAGTTGTGGCTTGGTCTTTGTCTCGGCTTCTCCAAGTGATCAAGTGGCAAGGGACTTCTCGGTCTTCCGTGGTTGGCTCATTGATGGTTGTTCGTCCTTGGTTATTTAAACCTTTAGTGGAGGAATCTTCTTGGATAACTTCCTCTCCCAAAGTGGATATTGTGCAATTGACCTCCACTTCACTTGAGGCCGACGATGGTCATGACTCGGCTTGGTCATCCCGGTAAGATAGGCTATGAACTTCGGACTCTAAGTTCACCTCTTCAATCTCCCAATGTATGCAATGCTTGGGAAGTTCTTTATCAAGAGAGGAGGGCATGTCTAGGAGGCCCTTTAGTGGCGATGAATCTCCTGTAAAATTAGCAAACATGTTAGATAATTGCCTTGCCCGACTTCGGGTGGTCGCGCCCTCCGGTTGATGGCGGTTCCCGGGCACATCATCTTCTTGGTGAGCCTTGAAAAGTATTCCAAGCAGATTGCAAAGAGGAAGGGAGAAAGGGGGTCTCCTTGCCGTAATCCCTTTGCCCTCGGAAGAATCTGTGGAGCTTCCCATTGAGCAAAATAGAATATGAGGCCGAGGAAACACACTTCATGATCCACGCCACAAACCTCGGGGGGAAGCTGAGGGCACGTAGCATGTTGTCTAGAAAAGGCCAAGCGACAGAGTCAAATGCCTTTGTGAGGTCCACCTTAACAAAGCACCTAGGGGATGCTTTCTTAATGTTGTACTTCCAGATAAGTTCTTGCAGAAGATGGATTATCTCGACCATGCTTCTACCTTTGACAAAAGCCGCTTGAGTCGAATCGATTATGCCGCCCAGGGTAGCATTTAGGCGACTGGCCAGGATCTTGGTAATGACCTTGTAAAAGACATTGCAGCACGAGATCGGCCTAAAATCGTTTGGGGAATCCGCACCCTTTGACTTCGGGACCAAAGCAATTATGGAGTGACTCCATTGCTTGAGAAGACGGTCCGAGGAGAAAAAATCCTGGATAGCCAAAACAAAGTCCCCTCCAGTGATCGTCTAAGAATCTTTAAAAAACTTGGAGGAAAAATCGTCGGGACCAGGAGGTTTATGATTATCAATTTCAAACAGAGCAGCCTTAATCTCATTAGGGGAGACCGGATCAATAAGCCCCGAGCATGCTTCCGTGGGAAGCCGCCAAGATGAATTGCTTCAAGGTCATTCGAGGAGAGCGAAGAAGATGACCCTAGAATACCATTGAAATAGTTGATGAACACTTCAGCAACTTCCTCCAATGATTCTGTAGGGGAACCATCCGGCTTGGAGATTGAGGCAATAAAATTCTTCTTGGAATTCATCTTGACTCTAGAGTGAAAAAACCTTGTCGGCTTGTCACTCAGCAACAGTTGCTTGCACTTAGCTTTTTGCTGATAAAACATCTTTTCAGCACTACAAAGGCAGGTCAACGTGCCCCTAAGGTTGCAAAGGGAGCAAGGCTGAACCTCCGAACCACCCGAAAGAAATTCAGATTAGGCATTGGCAAGATTCTCTCTTGCCCGCAAGACTCTAGACGAGATATGAGAGAAATGATTGCAATTCAGCTCTTTAAGCCTTAGCTTAAGAGATTGAAGCTTCTGCCTGAGAATAAATTGCAAGGTGCCAAAAACTGGAATTTGCCAGCAATCCTTCGTTACGCCCTCAAAATCCTCGTGCTCCAACCACATATTGAAATATTTTCAAGGCAATCTGACATGCCACAGATTGGCATACCGAATGGAGCAATCATCCTTAGCCCGAGCTCGGGAATTTTCTAACATATTTGTTAATTTTGCAGGAAAATTAATTGATGAACTATACATTTCTAAGCCAACTTTGGTGGATCAAACAAGGCCCAAACAGGTGATTAATTGGCATGAAGTAAAGGTGGACTTACAACCAAGAACCGAGCCTCCCGGAATCAAGCCCGCACATGAACCCGGTTGAAGTTCAAGTTGCATAGTGAGTTAAAGTCACATGCAAACGTGACCAAATGTCCCATGACTCAACTCATCAACACTTTAATGGAGTAAAGGAATTTTATTGCATTTTTTAGTATAGTTTTACGTAAATTTTTACGTTACATTTTAGGAGAACCCAAGAGGGTTTCTCGGCTAGATACATTTTAGTTATTTTGCATGGGGTTTTGCATGAGGGATTCTTGTCTGAAAGAAGGGTATTTTGGGCCAAGAAAGAAGGGAAAATTGGCTGAAGGGGTGAAAGATCACGTGGCCATCACATTCTTGCATTCTCCTTTGTCCAATTTCCCTCCTTTATTTTCATTTTCAGAATGCATGTTGCATGACTTTGGCTCATAATTTTCCCTCCTTTTTTTCCCTCTCTTTTCAGCTGATAAAACCTCCCCCAATGCTTGCTTGTAATTTGCAATTTGGAATTTGAATTAAAGTTACTTTGAGCATCTCCCTCATTTCCAACTTCAAACCGGCAGCCGGCCACCGTAGGTTATCTCAAAGGAATCCTCCCTCTGAGCTGGAGATTTCTTGGTGCTTCAATACTCCAGCCTTCTTCAAGGACTTTAGGGTGAGGTTGAAGGTCACAAGCTCTTCCTTCCATCAATATCGTTTTGTTTTAGTTCTTTCCGCCGGCAGATTTCCGGCCACCACCAAAAACGCCGTTACTGTTCCATTGATTTCCAACAAGTCCATCAGCGAGAATTCCTTCATTTTTGGATGGTTATTTTTCAATCTACTCCCAAAGTTCCTCTTAAAATTTCAGCCCAAAAATCATCCGCATCACCGAGATATCGCAGTTCGAATTCCAGTCCAGATTCTGGAATTTTTTTATATTGTTTTCCATTTAACCTAACCCGATTCTCCCATTTCCTAAAATCTAAACCCCCATAATTCCGTGTCATTTAGTATCAGAGCCATAAATCCCTCCTCACCCATCACTCCTACCGATTGAATGGTCCGGTGAAGTGTTCAGATCCCGATGAAGTGGGTGGGTTCCGTGCCTGCCACATCGCGAGAAAGATATCGAACGACTCTCGACATTGGACTTTCGTGCAAAATCATCGCAGTTGGTCTAAAACGGACTCCTCGGCGTCTTGCCAATAGGCCAACTTTATGCAGATTGAAAAAACGAACCAGTCTAACATGTGTGCGAGTCAAAGGGCCAGAAAACCCGTGAGGTGCAAGGAAGCTGAGTGGTGGGATCCCATTGAGGGTTGCACCGCCGACCGACCTTGATCTTTTGAGAAGGGTTCGAGTGTGAGCATGTCTGTCGAGACCCGAAACATGGTGAACTATGCCTGAGTGGGGTGAAGCCAGAGGAAACTCTGGTGGAGGCCCACAGCGATACTAGCGTCCAAATCGTTAGTCTGACTTGGGTATAGGGCAAAAGACTAATCAAACCGTCAAGTAGCTGGTTCCCTCCGAAGTTTCCCTTAGGATAGCTGGAGCCCATGGGTGAGTTCTATCGGGTAAAGCCAATGATTAGAGGCATTGGGGGCACAACGCCCTCTACCTATTCTCAAATTTTAAATAGGTAGGACAGCGCAACAGCTTTGTTGAGCCGTGCCACAGAATCGGGAGCTCCAAGTAGGACATTTTTGGTAAGCAGAACTGGCAATGAGGGATGAACCAAAAGGCGGGGTATAGTGCCCAACTGTGCGCTAACCTAGATCCCCAAAGGGTGTTGGTCGATTAAGACAGCAGGACGGTGGTCATGGAAGTTAAAATCCGCTAATGAGTGTTTAACAACTCACATGCTGAATCAACTAGCACAAAAATGGATGATGCTGAAGCGCGCGACCTATACTCGGCCGTCTGGGCAGGTACCTGGGGCGCAAGCCCGAGCAGAGCGGCTGTCGGTGAAAATCTTTGTGGTAGTAGCAAATATTCAAATGAGAACTTTGAAGGCTGAAGAGGGGAAAGGTTCCATGTAAACAACACTTGCACATGGGTTAGTCGAACCTAAGAGACAGGGCAATCCAGTCTGACAGCGCCCAGCGCGCAAGAATCGAAAGGGAATCGGGTTAAAATTCTTGAACCTGGACGTGGCAGCTTACGACAATGTTAGGGTGTCTAGAGACGTCGTCGGGGACCTCGGGAAGAGTTATCTTTTATGTTTAACAGCCTGCCCACCCTTGAAACGTCTCAGCCGGAGGTAGGGTCCAGCGGCTGGAAGAGCACCGCACAATGCATGGTGTCTGGTATCTCCTCGATGACCCTTGAAAATTCAGAGGACCGAGTGCCTCCCATGCCCGGTCGTACTCATAACCGCATCAGGTCTCCAAGGTAAATAGCCTCTGGTCGATGGAACAATGTATGCAAGGGAAGTCGGCAAAATGGATCTGTAACCTCAAAAAAAGGGTTTGCTCTGAGGGCTTGGCACAGGGGTCCCCGACCTAAGATAAGCTCAACGAGAACAGAAATCTCGTGTGGAACAAAAGGGTAAAAGCTCGTTTGATTCTAATTTCCAGTACAAATACGAACAGTGAAAGCGTGGCCTGTCGATGCTTTAGACCTTCAGAATTTGCAGCTAGAGGTGTCAGAAAAGTTACCACAGGGATAACTGGCTTGTGGCAGCCAAGCGTTCATAGTGACGTTGCTTTTTGATCCTTCAATGTCGGCTCTTCCTATCATTGTGAAGCAGAATTCAGCAAGTGTTGGATTGTTCAACCACCAATACGGAATGTGAGCTCGGTTTAGACCATTGTGAGATAGGTTAGTTTTACCCTACTGATGACAACATCATAATAGTAATTTAACCTAGTACGAGAGGAACCGTTGATTTGCACAATTGGTCATCGCGTTTGGTTAAAAATTCAGTGGCGCGAAGCTACCGTGCACTGGATTATGACTGAACGCCTCTAAGTCAGAATCCGAGCTAGAAACGATGCACGCGCCAGCCGCCCGATCGCCGACCAGCAGTAGGGCCCCTCGGCCCCCAAGGGCACGCGTTGTTGGTCAAGCCCGCGCAACCGAGCCGTTGCGCGGTCCGCCTTGAAGTATTATTTCAACCGAGCAGCAGGTAGAATCCTTTGCAGACGACTTAAATAAGTGGCAGAGTGGCCTTACTACCACGATCCACTGAGATTCAGCCTCATGTCGCATCCACCAGGCTTCTTCCATTCTTTCCAAAAAACGAACAAGTCCCAATCAAGCCGCGCCCAAGGCCAAGTATCATACATAGTCCCTAACAAAAGGCACGATCAGGGCCCGCCCAAGTGCAAGGCGCGAGGCATGCAGTGGTTCAAAAGTTTGTCAAATTGACTAACAAAAGGTAAGGCAAGGTATTGAGGAACTTGCCAAAACTTTGAATAGTCGAGTAAACATATACTTACAAAAAGGTAAGGCAAGAAGGTATCGAGGAACTTGCCAAAATGTTGAAAATTCGAGTAACCATAGACACACATACAAAAGGGAAAGGCACGGTATCGAGGAACTTTCCAAAAGGTTAAAAGTTGTGTAAATATAGACTTACATAAAGCAAGGAACGGTATCGGGGAACTTTACAAAAGGTTCAAACGTTGTTCGTGATCCAAGAGGTATCCCTCAATGCTTGACGCTATCGGGGAAAAGCACAAGTGCATTGGGATTGCATTTGCACTATTGCGTTCAAGTGGCGGTGTCATTGAATGCTTGCCCACACATTTGCTCTAAAGCCCAAGTGCGTTGACATGGCACGACACGCGCACTGTAGAGTGCGGCAATGGCATGGAGCGCGAGCTAAAGGGTGCATTCAAGGAAGAGAAAACAACCCAAAGAGGAGGAACGCACGAGGCCCACAACGGAATGCCGCGGTTGAAGTATTGGTCAAGCCACGGTTAACCTTCGGTCAACCAGGAGACCTTGACCAAATCCCATCGGACACTTTACAAATATCTTTAAGTAATCTGATTATTTGGTCAAGGAAAGGAAAAGATTTGAACTAGCACGCAAGGATTTATCGGTGTCCGAGGCTTAGACATCTGCGGTGCACACTTTAGGATATCAACGGTCAACTGAAGCTTTACATCAGAATTACCAGTGCCCATATATTTTTTCAGACCACCTAAGAGAGTCTGAAGACACATTTTCAAAATGGCACAGACATATCCCTTGATATCCGGAGAGATGTTCAGCCGGGTGCATTTTGAAAATGCCTGCGCGCGCCCATAAGCCGTTAATGGAGCAACCAGCGAAACAAGATGGATTCTCATTCAAAAGAGACCGCGCTCAAGCTGCCCGAATCATCAGAGGAACATCGGCCAACAGCATTTCAAATTAGCCCGCACGGATCCCTTGATGTCTGAGATATAGGTCAACTCCGAGTCGCCATTTTGAATAAGCCGCGCACACCTCTGAGCCATCGGCAGAAGCTGAAAGATCCGCCTCCAAATTCAGCCATGAATCTCCTCACTCGGTCAGGCTAGGTTCATCCGAGGGTTTAAATTCAAATTGGCACGCATGGATCCCGCGATGTCCGAGATAAGGTCAACCCTGGTAAGCTGCGCGCGCACCTCTTGGTCAACCGAAAGTCTACTCCGGTCAACCTCGGTCTCCATTCAAATTTAGCCGCGCATGTCATTATGGTTCAAATTTCTAGCTTAAGAGAAGAGCATCTAGACCCTCCATTTCAAAAAGGCATGCATCAAATCCCGTGATGCCCAGAGCTCGGTCAGCCGCGCGCACACCCCTCGGTCAACCGAAGGTCTTCCCCGGTCAACCACGACTTCCATTCGAATTCGGCCCAGCATATCCATATTGGTTCGAATTTCTAGATGAAGAAAAGAGCAGCAGGACCCTCCATTTCAAATTGGGACGCATCAAATCCATTGATGCTCGAAGCCTGGTCAAACCTTGGTCCACAACGGTCACTTTTCAAATTTAGCCGAGCATATCTTCAGTGGTTCGAACCATCAGTTGAAGGCAAGCGTACTGGTCAAATTTTGGTCAAAGGAAATCTTCCCCGGTTGATCCAAGACGTCTGCCAAATCCAAGGGCTTAGTTCAATTCTTTCTCGTTTTATTTTTATTTTTATTGTAAGTTTATTTAAGTGTATCGGCCTTCATGGAAAAGGCAGAGCAAATTTGAATAAAAATTGTGCTTAGCACCTTCTTCCTAACCAGACAAAGCTCTTTCCAACGTACCCTTCTCCAAAGAGTAATATCTGGCCAAGAGCATCACCCCTTGCACGTCCGATCAGTGCGTCACATCCGAGTGCGGGCAAGGCCTACCAATTGAACACTTTGATTGCTCAAGTGTTCGAATTGTCCAGCAATCTTAAAATCGAGAAACTCTTAAGAGTCCACCCACTCCCCCTAGCTTACATCTTTCCCCTCCATTATCCAACTTTCCTCCCATTCAGCCATCCGAACCATTTTTCCATTTCATCGAGCCATTCCCCTAATTTCCACTTCGATCACCTACATTTCACTCCCATTACACTTCCTAACACGCTCCAAAGGATGCGGAGGTGTCGATAGAGGTAGGAGGAATGGTAATCTGCCGAGAGTCAATGAAGGAATGAAGAAACAGGGGAGTGAGTCCAATGGAACTCCAAATGCATGCGTGCGCTTGAATTAAAATTTTTGTGGACTTAGACTTTAGGAAATGGACCAACTTTGGTCAAAATTTCAGAGGGGTAGCACGTGAGGAACATAAAATGGCACGAGGTCACTTTTAGATGCATAAGTGGACAACAAGGGTTTTGACAGTGTAGTAGGTGAAGAAAAACCTCTGTACAACTCCCAATACAGACAAGCTGAGAAAGAGAAAATTGACAGAAAACTTTCTCTATGGAAGGGGAATCAAATGGTGAGGGTTTGGGAGGAATCAAGTGGGTAGTTTAAAAGTTATGAGAGATTGAATTTTGGTCGACAGAACTGTCAGATTCCAGGAGTTCGAAAGAAGGAAGGAAGAAAATGCATGCACAACTTTTAGATAGGAGAAACAGGGGACGCAATGACAAACCAAATATCTCAAGAAATGAAAGAGGAAATTTACAGCCCAAATTTTAGGACATTAGCACACGGGAATAGAAATTTATACGGAGGGCACCTTTGGGACACAAACTAGAATTGGTTTAAATACAACCGGCAGCAACCAACAAGGACAACACTAATTCCCAAACAAACAAATAGAAGGATGGCTATGTGATTTCCAAGCTTGCCTGGACCCAAAACAAGTGTGGTGGAAGGTTGGAATAAAGGCTAAGTGGCTCTAGCAAGACACCAATGCCAAAGACAAAGAAAGATTATGGATATTACTCACCAAAATCTAATCTTGCCGTGAGAAAAGGGAAGGATTGAGAGAGCTTCAAGCTTCTGCAATTTACCAAATTCTTTTCTGCCTTCATTAGACGTGGGAGGAGGGATTCATACCCCCTCGAACTTACACAAAAGATGAGAACAATTAAAAACCTAAATTTAGGACTAATGAGTGGCTAAGTAGGAGGTAGGTGGGGAAAAGGGGCCCACCTTCAACTTGCCTCCAAACTCAAACACCCCCTAGACCTAAACCACGTCTAAAAGACTTTACAAACCCAAGTTTCATGGGAAATAATATTTCCCTTAAGCTTCAACATGATGGAGCATAAATTGGTTCAATCCGAACCAATTTCCAGCAAATTGATCCAAATCGAAACAACCTCTATACATCATTTCAAGCTACTAGAATAATTACAATTTACAAGTACTCTAAACAAGCACAAAAAAATCTCTAAGTGGGGAACTAGCAAACCTACCTTGTTGGACCAACCTCTCCTTTGATTTGTTGGGCTCCAATCCGTGCTCAAAGTGAAGAGGATTTTAGGCAAGGTTCGGTCTATCACTTGACGGATTGTCCATTGACAAATGGATATGATCGCTTGCATCCTTCTTGGGCCACACTTGAACAACGTCCTCTCCCATGGTGGACAAAGTGAAGTCGGCTTTCCCTTCTTTTGGAGTTGGACATGGCCGAGGCTCGGATAGGTTGTCTCGGCAAGAAAGGATTTGGGCATCAGTTGTCAACTTCTCCTCTTCAAATTCTCAATGCAAACAATGTTTGGGAAGCTCTTTGTCAAGGGGTGAGGGATCATCTAAGAGGTCCATTAAAGGAAATGTTACACCTGCAAAATCAGCAAACAAGTTAGCAAATTGTCTTGCACGGCCACAGGTTATCATGCCCTCCGGGTGGTGGTGGCTCTCGGGCATGTCACTTCCGCATCACAATCCTACACTTCGCGCGAGCCATTTTTCCTGTTTGCCGCACTCATCCCCAACCCGAGCCCCACGAGTGCCCATTCTTTAGACCATGGTGCGCCGACCATCCCGGACGGCACATCATGCTCGCACTAGGATATAACGCACCAATCAGACGTGGAAGGGGTGACGCTCTTGGCCAGATATTACTCACCGGAGAAGGGTACGTCGAAAAGAGCTTCAACTTGTTAGTAAGAAGGTGTGTACCACAATTTTTATTCAAATTCTCTCTGCCCTCTAAGTGGAAGGCCAATACACTTAAATAACACTTAAAATAAAAATGAGAAAGAAAAAGTCTGAGCCCTTGTAATTGGCGGACGTCTTGGAATAACCGGGAGAAGATCTTCTTTGACCAAGATGAGACCAAGGTGCTCCTCTTCAGCTGATGGTTCGAATCCCTAAAGACCTTCGCTTGACCAAGGGGGGAGTGGGGTGACTCTTTCAAAATGTTGACTGAGGGTTGACTGTGCCTCGGGCCCAAAACACTCCTCTTCAGCTGGGAATTCAAACCAACATGGATATGCGCGGCTGAATTTGAATGGAGACGGTGGTGGACCGGGGAAGATCTTCTGTTGACCGAATGAGGGCGTGCGTGGCTTCTTTGAATTGGCCATGCTCCGGGCATTGAGGGATTTGACGCGGGCCAATTTGAATTGGGAGCTCCCGACGCTTCTGGGTTGACCGAATGAAGATCGCGCTAGGCTAGTTTTAACATAAGTCCATTGTGACTGTGGGCACGCGCAGACTTGTTAAAAAGGACGACCTCGGGTTGACCCCTCTCTAGACACCTGGGGATTGACATGGCCCAATTTGAAAAGGAGGATCCCAACGCTCCTGGGTTGACCGAGTGAGGATTGCGCTCGGTCAATTTTGAACGTTGATCCGTTGTGGCTCTTGGGCGCACACGGCTCTTTCAAAATGGCAACCTCGGTTTGACCTACTCCGGATATCGGGGGATTGGCTCGGGCCAGTTTGAAATAGAGCTTCTGAGTGTCCCTAGTTGATCGAATGAGGATTCGCGCTCAGGTAATTTAAATGAAGATCCGCAGTTGCTCATGGGCGTGCGTGGGCTTGTTCAAATGATGACCTCGGGTTGACCATGCTCCGGACATCGGGGAATTGGCTCAGGCTAATTTGAAACGTGACCTTCCCTTGACCAAATAATCTGATTACTCAAATAATCAAGTCAAGTGGTTGATGCAATCCGGCCTAAGACTTTGAGTTGACCAAAGCTACTCATGGTTGACCGAGGTCTCCAACAATGCGCTCCAACGCTTAGCCGAATTTTTCATCTTCCTCTTCGGGCCTGCTTCTCTTCCTTCTCCAACAATTATTTGCTAAATAAAAAAAAATAAAACAAATATGACCAACTTTGGTCCAAGATGGCCAAAGACTCGGTCTTCATGGGTGAGCAATCGATCCGTGTGAATTGGATCAAGCGTTCTCCCATGTCGGTCACTTATTTCATTGGGTCAAAATCCTAGAGGATTTTGGCAAGGCCAACAACCGATTCTTCGCTAGTCGTCGGGTCGTGGTCGTGGGGTTGGGTGCCGGGCGTGTCGTGGCCGGGAGCCTAGGGTGTGTCACGGCCGAGAGCCCCTAGCGTGTCATGGTCATGGTCGTGGGGTTAGGTGCCGGGCGTGTTCAGCCCAGTGAAATAAGTGACCGACATGGGAGAACGATCGATCCAATTAACACGGATCGAGTGCTCACCCATGAAGACCGGGTCTTCGGCCACCATGGACAAACTTTCGGTCACATTTATTTTTATTTATTTTTATTGGCAAATAATTGTTGGAGAAGGAAGGAAAGCAGGCCCAAAGAGGAGGAGGGAAAATACGGCTAAGTGTTGGAACGCATTGTTGTAGACCTCGGTCAACCTAAAAAGGGGCTTCAGCCCACTCAAGGTCTTAGGCGGATTTTATCGACCCCTTGACTTGATTATCTGATTAATCAGATTATTTGGTCGAGGGAAGGGCAAGGTTCAAATTAACCCGAGCCAATTCCCCGATGTCTGAAGCATGATCAACTCGAGGACGCTATTTTGAACAAGCCTGCGCGCACCCGTGAACCCAACGGGCCTTCATTCACACTGACTGCGTGCACATCAACATTTGGTCAACTAAGGACGTTTGGAGTCTACATTTCAAATTGGCCCGCACCAATCATCCGGTATCCAGAGCTCGGTCAACCCGAGGTTGCCAATTTGAACGAGCCCGCGCGCGCCCATGAGCAATGGCGGATCTTCATTCAAATTAGCCGAGCACGCACTTTCTCCAAGTCAACCGAGGAGCGTCTAGAGTCTCCCTTTCAAATTGACCCTCACCAATCCCTCGAAGCGTGAAGCTGGTCCACCCCCGGTCGACCATTCGAAAGAGCCCGCGTGCGCCCACGAGCATAATGGACCAACGTTCAAATTGGCTGAGCATGCACCTTCACCCGGTCAACCAAAGACCATCGGGATCTTCCATTTCAAAATGGCCCACGTGCATCCCTTGAAGCACGGAGCTTGCTCAACCACCGGTCGACCATTTTGAAAGAACTGCGCACACCCACCCTCGATCAACCGAAGGTCTTCCCCGGTCAATCACGGTCTCCATTCAAATTCAGCAGTGCATATTCTTGTTTATTCAAACCTTCAGCTGAAGAGGAGCGTTTTTGGCTTAGAGCACGGTCAACCCTCGGTCGCTATTTTGAAAGAGCCGCGTGCGCCCACCCTCTGTCAAATGAAGGTCTTCCCCATTCAAACATGGTCTCCATTTCAATTCAGCCGAGCATATCCCTATTGGCTCGAGCCATCAGCCAAAGAGGAGCGACTTTGGTCCCACCAAAGTCAAGGAAGATCTTTCCCGGTTGATCCAAGGCGTCCACCAAATCATAGGGCTCAAACTTTTTCTTTCTCATTTTTATTTTAAGTGTTATTTAAGTGTATCGGCCTTTTACTTGGAAGGCAGAGAGAATTTTAATGAAAATTGTGCTACGTACCTTCTTCCTAACAAGTTGGAGCTCTTTCCGATGTCCACTTCACCGGTGAGTCACATCCGGCCAAGCACGTCAACCCTTGCACGTACGATCGGTGCGTCACGTCCGAGTGTGGGTAAGGTCTACAAACCGGATACTTTGATTGCTCAAGTGTCCGACTTGTCCAGCCATCTTAAACCAAAAACTCTTCAGAGTCCATTTCACCCACGAGCTATCATTTCCTCCCATTGTCTGATTACACCCTTAATTCGACCACCCGAGACATCTTTCCATTTTATCGAGCCATTCACCATTTCTTTTCACCATTCCCTATCCTTTCCATCCCATTCCAACTCCCTTTCATAAATCTCTCATTCGCCCGAACAAATTTCTCGTGTGCCGCACTCACCCCAATCTGAGCCCCGCGTGTGCGCACCAGTCCGACCCACGATGTGCCGGCCCTTACCGGTGGCACATATGGCCATGGCATGGCACGCGCGCTGAACGGTGCTGCCATGGCAATGCGCCCACATTCGAGGTGCGCCATGGCACTGCGCGCTCGATGAAGGGTGCGGCCATGGCCCGTCGCACGCTCTCTAGGTGCAGCCATGATGTGCAACCAGAGCACATCACGAACACTGACCCGACGAGCATGAGGATTTTACTAACTTAGTTGCTTATTTTGCTGGAAACATAAGTTCGAAACTACCGACCGAACATGATCGGGAACGGCCCAAGGTCTCCATCACGTGGTGTCCAACAACGCCCGGCAAGGACACGCCAGGCCAAGACACGCTCGACCAGGACACGCCAGGCCAGGACATGCCGGCCACAACACGCCCGGCCCTGACACACCGACCTATGACATGGCCGAATTAGACACGCCCGACGCCCAAAGGATGCCCCATGATCATGACCCGATGAACCTTGGAGACAAGGTCGTCGGCCTTGCCAAAATCCACTAGGGCTTCGGTCCGTTGGAAGAAGTGACCGACATGGGAGAACGCACGGTCCAAATCCTATGGATCGAGTGTTCAACCATGGGCCCTATTTTTGGTCACACTTAGTTTATTTCCTTTCAGCCAGCAATTAGCCTTAGAAAAGGAAGAAAAGACAGCCCAAGAAGAGGAGAGCTCATTACATAAGCGAAGACCCACGAATGACCGCCTCGGCCGAACATTGACTGACCCTCGGCCCACCTTCGGCCCACTAGGAGACATTGGCCAAATGCTATCGGCCACGTTACTTAAATCCTTAAGTATTTTGGTTGTTTGGTCAAGGAAAGGACGAGGTTCAGATTAGCACAAACATATCTCTTAGATGTCCGAAGATCTTCCACCGAACGCGAGTTCATCACCGATCACCGAGCCACCGGCAAACCACAAAGAATTTTCATCCATAAAATCTGAGAACCAGCTGTTGAATCATCAGAGGATCTTCAAGCAACAACTTTGCGCAACAACCTCACAGATCCCTTGATGCTCGGATATACACCACCACCGGTTCGACCCATTTGGATGCACCCACCCACATGCTCGAGTCATTATCGGGCCATCAACGAACCAGACCACGCACCACTTTATGTTGACCACCGAAGGAACTTTAGAAGCCCCAGATCCATATTTGCTTGAGCCAATCTTCCATTTGTTCGGAGCTCCACCCACCCGACGCACCCTCTCGGTCAACCACGGACACATCGGTCAAGACTCCAAGCCCACCATGCCAATCCTATTGAACCGAACTTAAAGTTAACCAAAGCCTTCCGAAGCTAATCCAAGGTGTTCAAGTCATCGAAGGGCTTAGCTTATCTTTCTTAGTTTTGTTATTTTTACGTTTTTGCTATTAAAGTGTAACACTTGCACTTGAATGAGATAGAGAGAATTTTTAGGAAAAATTGTGCATTGCACCTTCTTCCTGAAAGGTTTGAAGCTCCCTCCGACATATACTTCTCTGGTGCGTAATATCCAGCCGAGAACGTCAACCCTTTGCACGTACGATCGGTGCGTCACATACGAGTGCGGGCGAGGTCTACCGAGGAGAACACTTTGATTGCTCAAGTGTTCGAATTGTCTAGCCATCTACATCCAAAAACTCTCAAGAGTCGATCCCCTCCACCGAGCTATGAAACCCTCCAATACCTGAATTCACAACCTTTTCCATCAGCTGAGTCATCTCCATAAATCACCGAGCCATCTACACTTTTATCCGACCATTCGCCATTATTTCCACCACAATTCGCTTCTGCAACAAAACTCCACAAATCGCACGACCCATTTTTCCTGTTTGCCGTACGCGTTGTTCATCCGAGCCCCGTGTGCGTGCAATCTTCCGACCACGGTGCGCCGACAAGCAAGGAAGACACATCAAGCCATGACATGGCGCATGCGCTGAAGGGTGCAGCAATGGCAATGCGCGGGCGCAGGAGGGTTCGGCCATGGCGCGGCACGATCCGAGGCTTCCAAATGCACTACCATGCAATGTCACCGAGCTATTCGTGTGCAAACGATATTAGAATGAGCTTAAAGTTTTTTTAAATGTGCCCAACGACAAATGAGGATATTCCTCAGAGTTTGGTGAGGTTTAGTAATTTGTATGATTTATCGTAATTTTTTGAATGATAGAAACTAAATAATTCACCAAAAATTGGTACATCATCCAACATTTCTAAAACATTGAGGATAGACCCCTCTTTGGCGCCCCTTTAAAGTTGCAAAACTGGTTTGGGAAAGAAACCTCAAAATCTTGAGTTTTTGAAAAAACTGACGCTTCGGCTACATACGATGTACACTGCTGACAGGGCCAAAGTGGCCAAGTTTGCTCTTTAGGGGGGGAGGTATGCTGAGTTATGGGTGGGTAAGGGCGCCCACATGCATCGATGGGCGTGGCATGCACCCAACTAACAAAGGGTGATGGAGGACCCCC
>QAOC01034660.1:24942-48392 GCA_003255005.1 Begonia fuchsioides | reverse complement strand
GTGCCATCCATCGGAGAAGTTTAAGCTTGTGAACGGTTGCCTCGAGCGGCCTCGGGCAACCATGCCGGGAGTACAAAACTCAGGCAGCAATCCGTGCAATGTGGCATCCCTGGCACCGATTGAGATTGGGCAATCGGTGCCCTCGGATATTAAGTTGTAGCCAAAGATTTATCGCTCGTCCGATGACCTGTCCTCGTTCTCGGTAGCCGCGAGCTATCAAAGTAGTAGTTGGTTATCTCATTCTGCCGAAGGTGGTCCCAGCTGCTGTCATGGAAACTGTGTTTGCTTGCGGCAAACATGGTTTCTCGTTGCTCACTGCGGTTGCACCGGTCGATGATCATAAGCTGGTTTTTTTACAAGCAACTTGATCGATCCTCGATTTTAAGAAAATGTAGGCGTAAACTCGGAAAAAATGACTCGGCGATTGTTTGCCTTGGTCGGCCTTGAGCGAGCACGCCGGGGGTGACTCTGTAAAACTTGGGCAGCAATCCGTGCAATGCGGCGTCCCTGGCACCGATCTCGTAGTCGTGTCCCTCGTTTATTCAGCTGTAGCCAAAGATTTTTTGCGTGTTCGATAACCGGTCTTCATGCTCGTTGGTCGTGTGTGATCAAAGGAGCAATTGGTTTTCTCGTGTGGCCAAAGGTGGGCGTGGCTGCAGTCATGGCGGCTATGTCGCTTGCGACACACTTGATCGCTCGTTGTTCACTGCGGTTGCACGCTGTCGACGTTCAGAGAAGCTGGTCTTCTGACAAGCAACCCGATCAACATTGTTGCCTTTGCTTTTGACAGTCGCGCTGAGCTCGCTTGGCTAGATGGTAGAGATATGTTGTCTTGGTTGCTGGATGTCCGGCACGCGTGCGGTTGTATCTCGACCTTGTCTTGGTTTCGTTGGAGCAAAAGCGCGTGAGTGGTATTTTGGGCGTGTAGCTTACTAGGATCATTGCTTTGTGTAATGAACTGTTGCTCCACATTCTTTTTTCAAGGTGTTTGCTCAAGTGGGCTTCATGTTCGTTGTGGCAAATGCGTCAGTTTCTGTACGATTGACCAAAACTCGGCATGTCCTGATGTACAATCAGAGTACAACGTTGGCCTAGCCCCGATGAGCAGGCCCAATTTCACTAATTTGTGTGCTCATTTTCCAGGAAGCTTAACCTCGGAGACAATTTCCGAGGCAGATCGGGAGCGGCCAAGAGTTGTGCTCGAGTGGCGTCTGAGCACTCCAAGTCACGACGCGCCCGCCTCGCAAGACCGTGGCACACCCGGGGTTCCCGGCCGTGACACACACAGAAGCAAACCCCACGACTACGACCCGACGACCAGCGAAGATTCGGTCGTCGATCTTGCCGAAGTCCTCTAAGACTTTGGCCCAAAGAAATAAGTGACCAACATGGGAGAATGCTCGACCCAATTCCCATGGATCGAGTGCTCACTCGTGGGCAAACTTTCGGTCACATTTATGTTTATTTATTTTTATCAGCAAATAACCTTAGAGAAGGAAGAGAAAATAACCCAAAGAAGAAGAACGTCGAAGGCCCACAAAGGATCGCCGCGGCCGAACCATGGTCAAGCCACGGTCCACCTTCGGTCAATGAGGAGACCTTGACCAAATCCCATTGGCCACTTTACTTAAATCCTTAAGTAATCCGATTATTTGGTCAAGGAAAAGACAAGGTTCAAATTAGCATGCAAGGATTTATCGGTGTCCGAGGCAAGGACACCTGCGGTGCACGCTTCAAGACATCAACGGCCAACCAAAACTTTATATCAGAATTACCCGTGCCTATACCTTCTTTCAGAGAACCTAGGAGCGCCTGAAGTCACATTTTCAAAATAGCATGGACATATCCCTTGATGTCAGGAGAGATGTTCAGCCGGCCGCATTTTGAAAGCGCCTGCGCTCGCCCATAAGCCGTTCATGGAGCCACCAACGGAACACCAGGGATTTTCATTCAAAATAGCCAGCGCTCAGGCTGCCCGAAGCATCAGAGGAGAGTCTGGCAATAACATTTCAAAATGACCCGCGCGGATCCCTCGATGTCCGAGATAAGGTCAACTCCGGCGCGCGTACCTCTGAGCCATCGGCAGAAACTGAAAGATCCGCGTCCAAATTCAGCCATGAATCTCCTTACTCGGTCAGACTAGGTTCATCCAAGAGTTTAAATTCAAAATGGCCCACGCAGATCCCTTGATGTACGAGATAAGGTCAACCCCGGGTCACCATTTAGAACATGCCGCGCGCGCCCTTAGGACATTGACAACAACCGACAACTTTCATTCAAAAATAGTCTGCGCGCGCCTTCATCTGGATAACCTAAAACCATCCAGAGGCTCCATTTCAAATTGGCTTGAGCAAATCCCTCAATGCACAAAGGAAAGTCCACCCCGGTTGACACTTTGAACGAACCCCGTGCGCCCACGAGCCATCATCGGTCAACCGACAATTCAAATTCAAATGAGACCGTGCGCGCCCACACTCATGTCAACCAGAGGTCAACCGAAGACTTTATTCAAAAATGACCCGAGTAAATCCCATAATAGCTTCATCATGGTCAACTCAGTCTCCATTTTAAATAAGCTCGCGCACACTCCCGAGCCATTGGCGGCCAACCGAGGAACCAGACCAGGTGCCACTTCATTCTAACCACTGAGGGTATTTTAGAAGCTCCTTATCCAAATTGGCTCGAGCCAATCCTCATTGTTCAGAATTTATCCCACCCGGTGCAACCTATCGGTCAACCACGGGTCTCCCTCGATCAAACACAGCCTTCATTCAAATTCAGTCGTGCATATCCTTAATGGATCGAGCCTTCAGTCGAAGAGGAGCATCCTTGGTCTTCCTAAAGTCAAAGAAGATCTTCCCAAAGCTAATCCTAGGAATTCAAGACCCATGTTTTCGCATTCCCACCAAATTTTTCCGCACCCCCACATTTTTGGGCTATTTTATTCACCCTGCGTCGATTCCTGAAATGTTAACCTGCGGCGGCGCCATTCACGCAGTCAACCGCGGCCAAGCCAGCACCAGCAGGCATTCCACGCTCACCGAGCCAAGAACCGGAGAGGGGTTGAGACTGCAGCCACGTCCACCTTTGGCCACACGAGAAAACCAATTGCTCCTTTGATCGCACACGACCAACGAGCACAAAGACCGGTTATCGAACACGCAACAAATCTTTGGCTACAGCTGGATACAACGAGGGACACGACTACGAGATCAGTGCCAGGGATGCCACATTGCACGGATTGCTGCCCGAGTTTTGCGTAGTCACCACCGGCGTGCTCGCTCGAGGCTGCCCAAGGCAAACGATCGCCGAGTAATTTTTTTATGAGCTTACGGCTACATTTTAGACAATCAAGGGTCGATCGAGATGCTTGTAAAGAAACCAGCTTATGATCGTCGACCAGTGCAACTGCAGTGAGCAACGAGAACCGAGTTGCCGCAAGCAGACACAACCGCCATGACAGTAGCCGGGACCACCTTCGGCAGGACGAGATAACAAGTTAATACTTTGATAGCACACGGTCACCAAGCACGAGGACAGATCATCGGAAAAGCAACAAATCTTTGGCTACAACTTAATATCTGAGGGCACCAATCTCAATCAGTGCCAAGGATGCTGCATTGCACGGATTGCTGCCCGAGTTTTGCAGAGTCACCCCCGGCGTGCTCGCCCGAGGCAAAGCTTAAACTTCTCCGATGGACGGCACCACTTTCGAACGATGACATCTTGCAAAAATCGAGGGACGATAACATTACCGGGCAATTGAGTACCAACAACGTCGAAGGATGATTGAGGGTGATCGGTGCCATGGCACTGAATTGAATGTTTGCCCATTTTTCCCGGTGGCTGGCGGCAAGGTCACCAGAGACTGGCCATGATGTGCCATCCGGGGTGGTCGGCGCACCGTGTGTCAGATTATTCGTGCACAAGGGGCTCGGGTGAGGGTGAGTGCAGCGCACGGGAAAATCGGGCTCGGGCGAAATGAGATTTTGGGTTGCGGAAGTGTAATGGGATGAAAATGTAGGGGATCGGGGGGAAAATTATGGAGATGGCTCGGATGAAAAGATGGATGGCTAGGGTGGCCGAAAAGATGGAAAATGAGGCGAGTAGAGGAGATAAGATTGAAAGCTCGGTGGGGTGGGCGGACTCTATTGAAGAGTGTAAAGGTTTTAGAATGGCTGGACAATTCGAAACACTTGAGCAATCTAAGTGTTCGATTTGGTAGACCTTACCCGCACTCAGATGTGACTCATTGATCAGACGTGCAAGGGTTGATGCTCTTGGCCCGATGTTACTCACCGGAGAAGGGTACGTCGTGGAGAGCTTCAACGGTTAGGAAGAAGGTGCTAAGCACAAATTTTATTCAATTTCTCTCTGCCCTCTAAGTGAAGGCCGATACATTATTTAATGCAAAAAAATAAAAAGAGAGGGTAGGGCTTTCGGCCCTTGGATTACACGAAAGATCAAGATTTGCTCGGGAGAGATCTTCGTGGACTACATCGTCGATGTCATGATGTAGACCACGTGTGAACCGTGCCATAATTTGTTCTTTGGGTTCGTCCAAGTCGCACCGAATCGGAAGTGTTTCGAAGTCTGTCAAATACTCATCCACCGATGAGTTGCCTTGTCTTAAACCTTGGAGCTGGAGGAATAATTCTTGGCGGTAGTGGCTCGGGACGAACCTCTTCCGCATCAAGTCTTTCATCATGAGCCATGTTGTGATTTTGCCTTCTTGGTCTCTTCGTCGTTGGGCTCGAAGGCCATCCCACCATAGGCTCACATAATCCGTGAGCTCTAAGGAAGCGAGCTGGACTTTGAGCCTCTCAGAATGGTTGAAAAGGTCAAAAATTTTGTCAACCTTTTCCACCCAATCGAAAAACTTGTCTCTGTTTGAGGCTCCGTTGAATGATGGAAAATTCAATTTTGGGAGTCTCCATTCTTCGTCGCGATCTGATTGATGGCCGGGATAATAATCTTCATTATCGGATCCATCCAATCCATGTGGGTGGCTCAGTGGTGTCCGCCATGTCCAGGTCTCCGTCTAGGGGGTGGAGTGGGTCGTGAGGCCGCTCAGGCTAAGTTTTGCTCGGCCATCTCGTCTAGCCACTGCAGCATTGCATCCATCCTTCGGTTGATAGCGTCAAATTGCTCTTGATTATTGTTCTCGAGATCCCGAGGGTCTCGGGGATCGGAGAACATCGTCTGCTCACTCGTGGTGGCTTGGTGGCGGCCGGTGTTGTGGATCCGCTACGATTCATCATCGCCGAATGGGTTCGAAACAAAAATTCTGGGGTGAGAGAGAAAATAGGTTTAGAAGGATGTCTTGGCTCTGATACCAAGATGATGTGCCGTTCGGGGTGGTCGGAGCACCGTGGGTCGGAAAATGCACGCACAAAGGGGTTCCGGTGAGGGATGAGTGCGACGCACAGAAAAATGGTTTGGGCGAAATGGGAATTTGGGAAGGATGAAATGAAGGGAAAGATCTACTAATCCAAACACTTTGAGTGCTCAAGTGTTCAGATTATTCAAATTGGGGCTATCTCGGGTGGAAGTTGATGGTGGAAGTTGTACAAATGTAGCCTCCACCGAGCTTGTAGAAAAATTGGGGCTTAAAACCAAGGATCATCCTACTCGTTATAGGCTCCGATGATTGAATGATGAAGGGGACCTTAAGGTGACTAACCGCACAAGAGTGGAGTCCTCAATTGGAAGTTACAAGGATGCTGTGTTTTGTGATATATTGCCTATGGATGCAAGCCACATTCTTCTCGGGAGACTATGGCAATTTGATCGGCACGCCATGCATGATGGTTTATTCAATGAGTATTCATTCAAGTGGGAAAACCGGAACATCAAGCTTGCACCACTAGCACCCGAAGACATTGCTAGGGATGAGAGATTGAGAAGGGAGAAATCTTCCAACAAAGTTTTGTTCATTACCATAAGGGAACTATCTCGGGTGGTGCTCCAAGAAGAACCGGTTGTATTGATCCTATTCCGGGAGAGAATGGAAGAAATAGGAGAAGCTCCGGAGGAATTTTTAGCACCCATTGAGGAATATGGAGATGTGTTCCCCGAGGAGCTACCGATTGGCTTACCTTCTATCTGGGGGATTGAGCATCGAATTGACCTCCAACCTAGGGTAGTGCTTCCAAACCGACCAGCATATAAGATGAATCCTGAAAAAGCCAAGGAGCTTAACCAGCAAGTGCAAGAGCTCTTGGAGAAGGGTTATATCCGGGAGTCACTCAGCCATTGTGCGGTGCTGACTCTTTTGGTACCAAAGAAGGATGGTTCATCCCGAATGTGTGTTGACTGCCGAGCAATCAACCACATTACTATCAAGTACCGGTTTCCAATACCACTGCTTGAGGACCTTTTGGATGAACTTAGTGGGGCAGCTTTCATTTCAAAGATTGATCTAAAAAGTGGCTATCATCAAATACAGATGCATGAAGGGGATGAGTGGAAAACGGCTTTCAAAACCAAGTATGGCTTATATGAATGGTTAGTCATGCCATTTGGGCTATCTAATGCCCCGAGTACTTTTATGCGATTAATGAATCATTTGTTGAAAGATTACTTGGGAAAAATTTGTGATAGTTTACTTTGATGACATATTGGTTTATAGTGAAGATTATTTGGAGCATTTGGCACACCTTCGGTCCTTGTTTCAAACACTTAGAAGTGCACGGTTGTTTGGTAATTTGAAGAAGTGTTCTTTTGTCCAAGAAAATGTGCATTTTCTCAGGTTTATACTTTCCAAGGAAGGAATGGAAGTAGACCAAAGCAAGATTGAGGCTATTCGAGAATGGCCAATCCCAAAAGGTGTCTCGGACATTAGGAGCTTTCATGGTTTGGCTTCCTTCTACAGAAAGTTTATAAAGGGGTTTAGCACCATTGTGGCCCCTCTCACGGATTGCACCAAGAAGAGGAAGGACTTTGAATGGACCCCGGAATGTCAACAAAGCTTCGATCGGATCAAGGAAGCCCTATGCAATGCTCCTCTCCTTATGCTCTTGAACTTCAATAAGGTGTTTGAAATTTATTGTGATGGTTCGAGATTAGGAATAGGGGCTGTGTTAATGCAAGAAGGAAGGCCCGTAGCTTACTTTAGTGAAAAGCTAAAAGGCGCAGCCTTGAATTACTCTACTTATGACAAAGAAATGTATGCTTTGGTGAGAACAATTGAAGTGTGGCAGCATTATCTTCTTCCTAAAGAGTTTATTATACACACCGACCATCAAGCTTTGAAGCATATTAGAAGCCAAGGAAAACTCAGCAAGAGACATGCAAAGTGGGTGGAGTTTCTTGAGAGGTTTCCATATATTGTCAAGTACAAGAAAAGAGAAGTAAATGTGGTGGCCGATGCTCTCTCAAGAAAAATTGTTCTGCTCACCGAAATCAATTCCCGGATCTTGGGGTTTGAATGGATAAAGACTTCCTACAAAGAAGACCCTGACTTCAAGAAATGGTATGAGAAGAGTGTGAACAAAGACATTTGTGGCTATCACCTAGCGGATGGATATCTTTACAAAGGGGGACAACTTTGTATTCCCCAATGTAGCCTTCGGGAATCCTTGGTGAATGAAGCTCATGGTGGTGGCCTAGCGGGTCATTTTGGGGAAAAGAAGACCTTGGAGATAGTTAAGAAGAATTTCTTTTGGCCCCACATGATCAAGGATGTTCACAAGTGGATAGAAAGATGTATCATTTGCAAGAAGAATAAAAGCCGAGTGCTTCCCCAAGGGTTATACATACCATTGCCGGTTCCCTCTCAACCTTGGGTGGATGTTAGCGTGGACTTTGTTTTGGGGCTGCCTCGGACCCCTAGAGGTAAAGAAGCAATAATGGTGGTCGTTGATCGCTTCTCCAAGATGCCTCATTTCATTGCTTGTCACAAGACCGATGATGCCAACCAAGTAGCTGACTTGTTCTTCAAGGAAGTTGTTCGGTTACACGGAGTTCCAACCACAATTGTCTCCGACCGGGATACAAAGTTCCTAAGCTCCTTTTGGAAGACCTTGTGGAGGAAGCTTGGAACTAAATTGTTGTTTAGCACCTCTTTCCATCCTCAAACAGGTGGCCAAACGGAAGTAGTTAATCGAACTTTGGGGGCCTTGTAAAGAAGCATTGTTGGGAAAAGGCTCTCGGATTGGGATATACAGTTACCACATGTAGAGTTTGCATACAACCAAAGTGTGCATTGTGCTACTCAAGCTTCTCCTTTTGAGGTTGTCTACGGGTTCAATCCCTCAACTCCCTTGGATTTGATTCCCTTGCCGAGCCATGAACTAGCTAATCCCGATGGAGTACAAAAGGCTAAACAAGTTCAAGCCATGCATGCAAAGGTGCAACGAGCCATAACAAGGAAGAATGAAGCCTATGCCAAATTTGCTAACCGTGGCCGTAAGGATGTGGAGTTCAAAGTGGGAGACCTTGTGTGGTTGCATCTAAGGAAAGAGAGGTTTCCGAGCCAAAGAAAATCTAAGCTCCTTCCTAGAGCCAACGGCCCATTTGAAGTCACCGAGAAGATCAACAAAAATGCATACAAGTTAAAGCTCCCGGGGGACTATGGAGTATCTGCCTCTTTCAATGTCCAAGACCTTTCCCCTTATTTGGGAGAGATCGAAGAAGATGAGGAGGGGCAGCCCCTGCATTTGAGGAAAAATCCTCAATCACCCGGAGGGGATGATGTGCCCGAGGACTCCCACCCACCGGAAGGCATGGTGACCCGCAGCCATGCAAGGCATCATTCTAATGTGTTTGTTGATTTTGCAGGGACATTACTACCTCCAAGAGGTCTCTTGGATGCTCCCACTTCTAATGATAAAGAGCTCCCCAAGCATTGCCTACAATGGGAGCATGAAATGAGGGAGACAACCATCGAAGTACCAAGAGCTCCTCCGTCCGAGGCATCCCACCCGAAGGTGCACCAAGCCGAGGCCTAGTGGATTCCTCTTCATTCTAACAAGAGGATATCATAGCAAGGGGAGGGCTGTTTGGTCATCACGTGATCATGTAAATATATATATATATATATATATATATTTGAAGTAGTTTGAAGTTGTAACCAATTTTGGGTTGAAGCTTTGTTAGGTATTGGTTCGGTTTGGACCAACTTGCTAGGTTTTGGTTCGGATGGGACCAATTCAAGTTCCTTCTTGTTGGGACTTAGGGAAAACCTATTTTCCCAAGTAAATTCTGTGATTTTGTGGTCAACTTAGACGTGGGATAGAGTCAAGGGCTGATGGAGTGGGAGGCAAGTTGATGGTGGGCTCTTTATCCACCAAATTCCTACTATTTCCACTCATTTACTCCCTAATTTAGGCTAGTGTCTAATTTTGTCTTTTTTTGAAAGTTGGGAGGGTATGACACTCTACTCCCACGTATTCTAATGGCAGAAAAGAATTGGACAAATTTGAAGAAGCTTGAAGCTCTCAAACCCCCCCTCTTTTCTCTCGGCAATTTGGAGCTTTGGTGAGTAATATCCATAGTTCTATTTTGTTAAGGGTGTTGGTGTCTTGCTAGGGCAACTAAACCATATTCCAGCCTTCCTCCTCTCTTGTTTGGATCAAGGTAAGCCTGGAAATCCCATAGTCTTCCTTTCATTGTGACAAGCTTCAAAGGATGCGGAGGTGTCGGTAGAGGTAGGAGGAGTGGTAATTTGCCGAGAGTCAATGAAGGAATGCAGAAACAGGGGAGTGAGTCCAATGGAACTCCAAATGCATGCGTGCGTTTGGATTAAAATTTCTTCGAACTTAGACTTTAGGGAATGGACCAACTTTGGTCAAAAGTTCAGAGGGGTAGCGCGTGAGGACATAAAATGGCACGAGGTCACTTTTAGATGCACAAGTGGAGAAACAAGGGTTTTGACAGTGTAGTAGGTGAAGAGAAACCTCTGCACAACTCCCAATACAGACAATCTGAGAATGAGAAAATTGGCAGAAAACTGCCTCTATAGAAGGGGAATCAAATGGTGAGGGTTTGGGAGGAAGCAAGCGGGTATTTTAAAATTTATGAGAGATTGAGTTTTGGTCGACAAAACTGCCAGATTTCAGGAGCTCGGAAGAAGAAAGGAAGAAAAAGGCATGCACAACTTTTAGATCGGAGAAACAGGGAACGTAATGACAAACCAAATATCTCAGACATGAAAGAGGATTTCACAGCCCAAATTTTAGGACATTAGCACTCGGGAAACAAAAGTTTACACGGAGGGCACTTTTGGGACACAAACTGGAATTATGTTAGAGTACAACAGGCGGCAACCAACAAGAACAACACTAATTCCCAAACAAACAAATGGAAGGATGGCTATGTGATTTCCAAGCTTACCTTGACCCAAAAAAAGTGTGGAGAAAGATTGGAATAAAGGCTAAGTGACTCTAGCAAGACACCAACATCAAAAACAAAGAAAGATTATGGATATTACTCACCAAAATCTAACCTTGTCGTGAGAAAAGGGAAGGATTGAGAGAGCTTCAAGCTTCTGCAATTTACCAAATTCTTTTTCTCCCTTCATTAGACGTGGGAGGAGGGATTCATACCCCCTCAAACTTACACAAAAGACAAAAACAATTAAAAACCTAAATTTAGGACTAATGAGTGGCTAAGTAGGAGGTAGGCGAGAAAAGGGGCCCACCTTCAACTTGCCTCCCAACTCAAACACTCCCTAGACCTAAACCACGTCTAAAAGACTTTACAAACTCAAGTTTCATGGGAAATAATATTTCCCTTAAGCTCCAACATGATGAAGCATAAATTGGTCCAATCCGAACCAATTTCCAGCAAATTGATCCAAACCGAACCAACCTCTATACATCATTTCAAGCTACTAGAATAATTACAATTTACCAGTACTCTAAACAAGCACAAAATCTCCAAGTGGTGAACTAGCAAACCTCCATTGTTGGACCAACCTCTCCTATGATTTATTGGGCTCCAATTCGTGCTCAAAGTGAAGTGGACCTTGATGGATTGTCCATTGACAAATGGATATGATCACTTGCATCCTTCTTGGACCACACTTGAACAGCGTCCTCTCCCATGGTGGACAAAGTGAAGTCAGTTTTCCCTTCTTTTGGAGTTGGACATGGTCGAGGCTCGGATAGGTTGTCTCGGCAAGAAGGGCTTTGGGCATCGGTTGTCAACTTCTCCTCTTCAAATTCCCAATGCAAATAATATTTGGGAAGCTCTTTGTCAAGGGGTGAGGGATCATCTAAGAGGTCCATTAAAGGTAATGTTACACCTGCAAAATCAGCAAACAAGTTAGCAAATTGTCTTGCACGGCCACGGGTTATCATGCCCTACGGGTGGTGGTGGCTCTCGGGCATGTCACATTGTGTGTGTTTCAGATGTTTGTTGTTGTGTGTTGGTTGCTGCCAATTTTAGTCTCTCCCGGGTGCATCTTGTGTCCCAAAAGTTTCGCCCGTGCCATATTCTGTTTTCCTTCGTGCTAAAATCCTCAATTTTTGGCTGTGAGTTCCTCATACGTGCCTTGAAATTCTTGGCCATTCACTTTTTTCTCAGTTCCTTCCAATTAAATGATGTGCATGCTTGTTTCTCCTACCTTTCTCTCGAGTCATTGAAATTGAGCAGTTCTGTCGACCAAATTTCACTCCGTGATAACTTGAAATCTACCCAAGAATTTCCCCCCTTAAACCTAGCCAATTTCTTCCCCTTTCTTGGAGGAGGGTTTCTGCCAAGTTTCCCCTTCTCAGGTCATCGGCATTGGGAGTTGTGTAGAGATTAATCTCCACCTACTTCACTGCCAAAAACGTGTGTGTTGTCTGCTTGTGTTTCTGAAAAGGCCCCGTGCCATTTTAATTTCCTCACGTGCGTTTGGTCTGAAATTTGGACTAGTTGGATTTTAAAATTTGAACTCAATATCCTCAAAATCTTGGACTTATAGCCCGTATGCATTTAAAGTTGTGATAGAGCCAAACCCTCCCATGTTCTTGGATTTTCTTCCAGGGTCGGCCTTTGGCCATGGCTGTTTGTGGTGTTCTCTCCTAATTCTGATTCCTCCGCAATTTGGGAGTGTGTCAGTGTTTAAGCCATTTTAATGGCACAAAAAACCGAGATCAAAGGCATCTCTGTTTGGCCCTGCCGGTAATGCTTCCAAGTCTCCTCACGCTACTGACGCTGATGGCCTTCTGCCCACCCCCCCGATTGTAACTTCCCCTGCACCGGAGAACCGTCACCCCACTGTTTCTCCGGCTGAAGGTAAGGTAGGTATAGTCGTCATCTTCCCTCTAGTTCTTCTCCGATTTCGACAGAAATGCATAATATTGTGGCCGAAAATACTGTGATAAGTAGGCCTGGATTTATTGTAGGTGAATCCCCCTCAGCCCCCTGAAAAACTCTTCCTCCCATCACCAAGAAACCTTCCCACATCCTGTTTGAGAAAATGTCTGAGAGAGAGGCCACAGCTAGAAACCCATCCATTTCCTACGCTGATATGGTTAAAAATAGCCGCAATCAATGTCAAGGACACCAGTTATCTTTTGATCCTAACATGGTGGATGTAATCCCCCTCTCGGCTGACGACCTTTTGGATTAGAAAGTAACCTGAGCTATACTCTAGTCGGATATTTCCCAAATAGGCACCTGGGTAAAGAAGGCCTTAAACGTATTGTTGATGGTTGGAAATCAAATGTCAAAGTCATTCCCAACACTAACGGATGGATTTCCTTCATTTTTCAATCAGACATGGATCGGGAAAATGTCCTATGCCAAGGATATTACTCCATCTATGGCCAACCACTTCTCCTTAAGAAACTTCCCCCTTGGTTTGATTTTGGAATTGATGAAATAAGCACCATTCCCATTTGGGTTAACTTCCACAATCTCCCCTAGAGTGCTGGTCCGAAAAGTCCCTCAGCAAAATATCTTCAAGAATCGGCAGACCTTTGATGACGGACCTTCTAACCAAGTCCTTAGGCCGGCTTGGTTATGCGAGGGTTCTAATTGAAGTAGACATTTTGAAAGAGTTGATTAGGGAGATAAAAATAAGCACTCCAAAAGGAAATATCATCTCTCAAGCGGTTCATTATGAATCTAAACTTGATTTCTGCTCCTCCAATAACAAGGTCTGGTCCAAGCTTGATAGGGCCTTGGTGGATGATCTTTGGCAATGCTCCCAGCTCAATTCCACCTCCCTCTTCCGCCCTCCTGGCCTCTCTGATCACTCCCCTTGTCTGGTGCATATTCACAGCTTTTCTCCCTGTAAGAAATCAAACTGGAAATTCTTCAATATGTGGACTACTCACCCAAATTTCCTTCAAATTGTTAATGATTTGTGGTGCCTCCCCTTGAAAGGTTCCAATCAGTTTTAGCTTAAGGCCAAACTTCTCCGTTTGAAGCCAATGCTCAAGGAGTTAAACATCAAGCATTTCTCTCATATCTCCTCTAGAGCTGATTGCGCAAAATCAGAGCTCAAGGTTGCCCAATCCCTTTTGGACTCTTCTCCCGGTAATAGAGATTTGGCTGAAAAAATCCCCGAATTGAGAAAGCAAGCTTCTCTCCTTGCCTCGGCTGAAAAGCATTTCTATCAACAAAAAGCTAAAAGCAAATACATTCTAGAAAGTGACAAGTGCTCCAAATTCTTCCATGGGATTGTCAAGAAGAATCACAAGAGAAACTTCATTCCTTCCATCACTAAGGAAAATGGCCTCCTCTCGGATTCAATAGATCAAGTCCATGAGGAATTCATGCAATACTATAAGAATCTCCTCGACAGCCCATGTGTCCTTCCTAATCCCGATCCAAATATCATTCGTAATGGTCCTATTCTCTCGGATTCTGATCATAAATTACTCACGGACCCAATTACAATGTCTGAAATTAAGCAAGCTCTCTTTGACATTGACAAAGATAAGTCTCCCGGGCCCGATGGATATACTTCAAATTTTTGCAAAGACACTTGAACTATTACCGGGGAACTAATCTCCAAAGCCATCTTGGAATTCTTCTTGTCCTCCTTGCTCCTCAAGCAATGGAACCATACGATTATAGCCCTTGTTCCAAAATCTCAAACATCTCCTTCGGTCAAAGATTTTCGCCCCATCTCTTGCTGTTCAGTTTTTGATAAAGTGATTTCCAAGATCCTTGCTAGTAGAATCTCCAAACCCCTTCATCGATTGATTGACCCATGCCAAGCAGCCTTCATCAAAGGCAGAACTATGACGGAAAACATCCTTTTGATGCAAGAGCTCATGAGAAAATATAATGAAAAAAAGGCCTCCCCGAGATGTATCATCAAAGCCGATCTCTCCAAAGCCTTCAACTCGGTTAATTGGTCTTTCCTTAGGAATGTTCTAGCAGATTTAGGCTTCCCTCAATGCTTCTCCATGACCTCCTACTCCATCTCCATTAACGGTGGCCTTTTCGGGTTTTTTAAGGGTGGCAATGGTCTTAGACAGGGGGACCCTCTATCCCCATATCTTTTCGTCATATGCCTTGAATACCTCTCAAGATTAATAAAATCTAGAACTCACAACTCCCATTTCAATTATCATCCTATGTGTGAGCACCTAGATATCACCCACTTGATTTATGCGGATGATCTTATGCTTCTAGCCAGAGGTGATCCCACTTCAGTCAAAATCCTCCTAGACTGCATATCTGATTTTGGCTTCGTTTCTGGGCTAAAGATGAACCTGGAAAAATCTAACATCGTTACTGCTAGTATCCAGCGCCTAGACCTCACTGAAATTATTTAATCGTCTAGATTAAAGCAAGGTTCCTTCCCCTTCAAATATCTAGGTATCCCCCTCTCGGCTGGAAATCTGCATTCAAGCCATTTCCTCCCATTCTTTAGGAAGCTCACAGACAATATCACTGGTTGCAATGCCTCCTCCCTATCTCATATTGGCCGCCTCGAGCTTCTTAGATTAGTGCTTCAAGGAGTGGATGTAGGATCGAGATTAACCTAAGAGAGGGGGGGGGGGGGGGGGGGGGGGGGGGGGGGGGGGGGGGGGGGGGGTGAATTAGATTAATAAAATTTTACTCTGATGATTAAACTTTAATCAAATTCGTGTGTATGGTTTACTCAATCTAAAAATCTAATGCGGCAAAGATAAGCAACTTAATAGAGTTGAGAGAGAGAGAGATTGACACCGGATCGCTAATGCGGTTCGGCCAAACCTTGAAGATTCTTCTCGCTCAATTCTTTGAGCTCACTTCGATTGACTTACGGGTGTCAATCAAACCTTTACAGCGACTCTTCTTTAGGAGAGGCGTCACCTCTCTTACAAATTTTGCTCACAGAGTATAATACTAGGATTACGGTTACTAACCAACTTTCTCAATCACCAAGTGAATATTCAAGATAGAAATACAAAGATTGAGAGAATGAAATGATTCTCTAAAAATTGGCAGCAATTCGGCTTTCTTTTTGCTCTCTCGAAATCCTCTTTTATTCAATCGGCATCTCAGCAGCTATTTATAGATTTCGTTCTGTGCAGGCTGGATCGGTCAACATAAGTACGGGATCGGTTGACATAGATATAGCCGTTTAGACACATTAAAAAATAGCCGTTGGGAGTTATCTCTTCTTTTTCCTCTTGATCGGTCGACATATCTTTTGATCGGTCGACATAAGATCTAGTGAGTTGCCGTTGGGAAGAACTTTGGTCGACATAGATATGGCCTCTGGACATGTATGCTGTCGACACAATAGTTTAGAGGTCGATATAGATATGGCCTCTGGACATGTATGCGGTCGACACAATAGTTTAGCGGTCGACATAGATATGGCCTTTGGACATGTATGCGGTCAACACAAGATTGGCCGGTCGACATAAGTGAAGCTTTTGTAACTTGTAGAAGCATGGTCGACTTCAGGTTGCTTCTTGTCTTGAATATCTTGACACATTCTTATAGCGGTCGACATAACATTCTTCTCTGGTTAACTCATCGGTCGACATATAACGTAGCGGTCGACATAAGTAGGTTGCTGCCCGAAGATATGTCGACATATCTGGTAACCGGTCAACATAAGTTTATCCTCTGCCTGAGGATGGGTCAAGATAACTGGTAATCGGTCGACATAACCTGTAACAGAGTGAACAATTTCTGCAAAACTCGACCGACTTCTTAGAGAAAAAAAGTACCCTTAGTTGAGGGTATTTCATATACATTATTCAAATCAACTTCTCTTTAATGGTTAATCAATTATACAACATATTAACATTCATCATAAAAAACAATGGTTACTTTAATCATATTTAAAGCTAACAATCTCCCCCTTTTTGATGATGAGAAACCATTATTGATTTATTATTCGTTTGAAAGATAATTTGAGCAAGTTCACATGTTATATGAATTTTATGTAAATTCTCCCCCGTAGTAAATGCATGCTACCCCATAAATATACATCCATATCAAATATCATTGCTAAATAATTAGTCATAGAATGCAAGTCATTTTATGTTATCATTGCTAAATAAGGATGGATACTTCTCCCCCTTTGTCATTATCAAAAACAAAACATCCACAGAACAATTCATAGGAAGATGTAAACAGATAAGGACTTAATGAAAAGTATTGTTCTACAAAAAGTAAGTCTCACAACAAAAACAAGACTGAGTGTCTATTCCCAAGGAGATCCAACTAATGGAGATCCAGGCACGTCCAGTGCTTGAGTGGGAACAAGCTCGGTATCTACGGTAGTAGGAGAGGTAAGAACCTCAGTGTCTACAGCGGATGGAATCAACACCGTTTGCGGGAGTGGATGTACGCTGAGGATCAGGCAATCTAGTCGGAGTGATAGATGGCTCAGCATCCTGTCCCGGTGAGGGGGTTGGCTCAGCAACTGGAGCCGGAGAGAATTGTGTGGTAATTATAGGAGTGGCTGCAGCTGGTTTCTCAAAGTTTTCTTCTTCTTCCTCT
This sequence comes from Begonia fuchsioides, assembly GCA_003255005.1. Lineage (NCBI taxonomy): Eukaryota > Viridiplantae > Streptophyta > Magnoliopsida > Cucurbitales > Begoniaceae > Begonia > Begonia fuchsioides. The sequence goes on along the minus strand of QAOC01034660.1, from coordinate 31,499 downwards.
TCAAAATATGCATCCCATTCATCGAAGGAATGGACACTCGCGGTCCACCGAAGGAAGCCCACCGTAGCCGCACCATGGTCAAGCTTCGGTCAAGCCATGGTCAACCTTCGGTCAACCTGATTATTTTGTCAAGGAAAGGACAAGTTTTGGATTGGCACACGCGGATTATTCGGTGTCTGAAGCATGGACACTCGCGGCGCCGACATGAAGACATCCATGGTCAACCGAGGCTATGCAGCCAAATTGACCGTGCCAATGTCTGAATTCGGACAACACAAGATGGCCAGAGAACTCTTTTCAAAATGGCATGGACAAATCCCATGATATTTGGAGAGGAGTTCAAACCGGCCAACATTTGAATGCACCCGCGCATGCCCGAAGATCGTCCACCGAACCACCAACAGGAAATCCGGGATTTTTAATCAAAGGAGACCAAGTTCAGAGTGTCCAGATTCATGGAGGAGTGTCTGGCAACCACATTTCAAAATGGCCCGCGCGGATCCCCCATTGTCCGAAATAGGTCAACGCCCGGTCGGCATTTTTGACGTTACCGCGCACACCTCTGAGCCATCCGCGGAAACGAAAAGATCCGTGCCCAGATTCGGTCATGAATCTTCTCAATTCATCAACCTAGGTGCATCCAGAGGTTTGAAATCAAGTTGGCTCACGCAGATCCCATGCAGTCCGAGATAAGGTCAACTTTGGTCGTGATTTTGAACAAGCCGCGCTCGCTCCCTGACCATCAGCAACCGCCGAAGATCTTCTTTCAAATATGGTCCCCGCGCGCGTGTATCTGGATGTCATTAAGCCATATGGGAGCTGTGTTTTAATTTGGCCCGAGCAAATCCCGAAGAGCATTGAAGAAGGTCAACCTCGGTCGACGATTTGAACGAGCCGTGCACACCCACGAGTCATCGTCGGCCATCCGATGATTTAAATTCAAATGAATCCACGCACACCTCTTCTCAAGTCAACTAAAGGTCAACCAAGGTCTTCAATTCAAAATGGCCCGAGAGAATCCCACAAAATCCGAGACATGGTCAATTCGGTCGTCATTTTGAATGAACCCGCGCACACCCACGAGCCATCACCGACCAACCGAGAAGGCAGACCACGTGCTACTTAATTCTGACCACCGAGAGCATTTTGAAGACTTCTTATCCAATTTGGCACGAGCCAACCCTCACATGTTCGGAGCTAGCCCACCCGGTGCCACCTCTCGGTCAACATAGAGTCTCCTTTGGTCAAGCTTCAAATTCAGCCGCGCAAAACCTTAATGGATCGAACCTTCAGCAGAAGAGGAGCGTCCTTGGTCAACTTCAAGTCCATGAAGATCCCTTCCGATCCAATCTCGAGCGTTCATGCAATCCAAGGGCCGAAAGACTTTCCCTCTCTTTTTATTTTTCATGCATTAAATAATGTATCAACCTTCACTTCGAAGGTAGAGAGAATTTTAATCAAATTGTGCTTAGCACCTTCTTCCAACGGTTGAAGCTCTTTCTGACGTTTCCCCTCCGGTGAGTAATATCCCGCCGAGTGCGTCAACTCTCGAGAGTGTGATCAGTGAGTCATATCCGAACACTACCGAGGTCTACTAATCCGAACACTTTGATTGCTCAAGTGTTCAGATTATTCGACCTTTCCCTTCATCTCAACCTTCCCAAAAACCCATTTCCATCCCCGAGCTATCAACCCCCTCCACAAGCCGATTCCGGTCCATATCTTCCCCTCCGAGCCACCCTCATATCTAACCGAACCATTTCCATATTCTTACCTTCATTCTCCACCATTTACAGTCCACTTCACTTTCGCCACCCAAATCCCTATTTGGCACACACCCATTTTCCGACTGCCGCACACTATATCTTCCCCGAGCCACGTGTGCGCGCAAAATCCGATCACGGTGCGCCGGTCAATTTTGGACGGCACATCAGGGCATGCCTTCCAAAAGATTACTCGTTCGGGACTTGGTCATTTTTCAAAAAAATAGAATGAGCCTCGTGGAGGTACTTAGGAGGGGAGGGACGAATCGATGCGACGTGAGGTTGAATCTCAGTGGATCGTGGTAGCAAGGCCACTCTGCCACTTACAATACATCGTCGTGTATTTAAGTCATCTGCAAAGTATTCTATCTACCGCTCGGTTGAAATAACACTTCAAGGCGGCCCACACAACGGCTCGGTTGCGAGGGCTTCACCAACGACGCATGCCCTTGGGGGCCGAGGGCCCCTACTGCTTGTCGGTGATCGAGCAGCGGGTGCGTGCGTCGCTTCTAGCCTGGATTTTGACTTAGAGGCGTTCAGTCATAAACCAGCGCACGGTAGCTTCGCGCCACTGGCTTTTAAACCAAGCGCGATGACCAATTGTGTGAATCAGCGGTTCCTCTCGTACTAGGTTGAATTACTTTTGCGACACTATCATTAGTAGGGTAAAACTAACCTATCTCATGACGGTCTAAACCTAGCTCACGTTCCCTATTGGTGGGTGAACAATCCAACACTTGGTGAATTCTGCTTCACAATGATAGGAAGAGCCGACATCGAAGGATCAAAAAGCAACGTCGCTATAAACGCTTGGCTGCCACTAGCCAGTTATCCCTGTGGTAACTTTTCAGCCACCTCTAGCTTCAAATTTTGAAGGTCTAAAGGATCGATAGGCTACGCTTTCAAAGTTCGTATTCGTATTGGAAATCAGAATCAAACGAGCTTTTAGCCTTTTATTCCACACGAGATTTCTGTTCTCGTTGAGCTCATCTTAGGACACCTGCGTTATCTTTTAACAGATGTGCCGCCCCAGTCAAACTCCCCACCTTATTACACACTCCCAAATTGCGGAGGAGTTGGAATTTGGAGAGAACACCACAAACAGCCACGGCCAAAGGTCTACCCGGGAAGAAAATCCAAGAACATGGGAGGGTTTTGGCTCTGTTACAACTTTAAATGCATACGGGATATAAGTCCAAGATTTAGAGGATATTGAGTTCAAATATTAAAGTCCAACTAGTCCAGATTTCAGACCCAACGCACGTGATGAAATTAAAATGGCACGGGGCCTTTTCAGAAACTCAAGCAGACAACACACACGTTTTTGGCAGTGAAGTAGGTGGAGATTAAACTTTGTACAACTCCCAATGGCGATGACCTGAGAAAGGGAAACTTGGCAGAAACCCTCCTCCAAGAAAGGGGAAGAAATTGGCTAGGTTTAAGGGGGGAATTCTTGGGTAGATTGCAAGTTATCACGGAGTGAAAGTTGGTCGACAAAATTGCTCAATTTCAGTGGTTCGGGAGAAACGTAGGAGAAACAAGCATCCACATCATTTAATTGGAAGGAACTGAGAACGAAGTGAATGGCCAAGAATTTCAAGGCACGTATGAGGAACTCACAGCCAAAAATTGAGGATTTTAGCACGAAGAAAAACAGAATATGGCACGGGTGAAACTTTTGGGACANAATTAGGTTAATAGATATTTTGTAAGTTTAATACAAATTCTTTGTTTCTCTCTTAAAATTTATTTATCTATTAAATAACTAGGCACAAACAATAATTAAATAGTTTAAGGGAGAGAAGGATAACATTGAGATTGTTAACGCGGTTCGGCCAACCTTGCCTACGCCGTGCTTCAAGGTTCCTCCTTGAAGATCTTTCCACTCTACCTCGAGCTTTACTATGATTGACTTTCGGGTGTCAATCAAACCTTACAAATGACTCTTCTTTCTAAGAGGCGTCACCCCTTTACAATTTCTCACAAATAATAACTGGAAGTTTTTCGAGAATGATTTGAAAAACTACTCTCTCGATCACAATGAGAATGATCTTATATGATTTACAATGAGGAGAGAGTAAGAGAAAAGCTAACTAGAAATTTTGGCAGAGTTTGGACGTGCTTTTCTCTCTAAAAAATCGGTTATTTCTTTTGGCTTCTCGTCTCCAATTTATAGATTTCCATCTGTCATACTTCGGAGCTGTCGACATATCTTCAGGGGCTGTCGACATAGAGATAGCTGTTAAGACTCATAAGGAAGTAGCCGTTGAAGAATTTTCCTGTCGTTGGTCTTGACCGGTCGACATGTCTTCGGAGCTGTCGACATAACTTCAGTATCTCTAAGTTCTTCGGTCGACATCTACTCTTGGCGGTCGACATGGAAAACTCTCTGTTATTTAGCCGGTCGACAAAAGTTCTTTAACTGTCGACATATCTTAGTATCTCGAAGTTCTTAGGTCGACATCTACTCTTGGCAGTCGACATGGAAAAACTCTCTGTTATTTAGCCAGTGGACATAAGTTCTTTAACTGTCGACATATCTTCAGATTTCTTCTTCCGCTGGAAACTTGAACGGTCGACAGATGTTCCTAATGGTCGACAGACAATTTGTCTCTGGATTACAGGCGGTCGACATAAGTTTCGTCCGGTCGACATACGATCCAATGTCTTGAACTTTAATTGTCTTCAACCGGTCGACATACTTGATAGGCGGTCGACATATGATTCTTCTCTGGACTTTGAGCGGTCGACAAAACTTCTTACATGTCGACATAAGTTGCTCCTTCGACACTTCTGTTATCCGTGCGGTCGACATATTGAGCAGTTCGGTCGACATAAGCTTTAAAAACAACGTACCGAATTCTGCAGCACTTGCTAGACTTTGATTTTATCTTTCATACATAATTAACATAGTTATCATAAAAAATAATTGATTGCTTTAAAACCTTTTAAAGCCAACAATCTCGCTCTTTTTGATGATGACAAAACAATACTCCCCCATACAATATGCATGCATGTTTTATAGATATTCAAAGCTCCCCCATACATAGTCACTTATTCTCCCCCATTGACATTATCAAAAAAATATAAGCATCAAGGAGAATAGAGCAGTAAAGCACAAAGATAGAACATTGAATCACAACAAAAAAATTGTTTCTGTACAAGGAGATTGAAATTGTTTACTAAGTAACGCTAAGATTCAAAGACTAAAAGAGATTTAAAACAAAATCTACTTAGATATCCTTTTCTACTCTTAATGCCTCGTCATCTAAGGATGGAAAAGTAATCGGTGAGGAGGATGGGGAATCAACAACCAGAGTTCCAGTGGAGGAGGGAATCAACACCGTCCCTACTTTAGGAAGTTGCTCCTTGACCGGATCACTAGCCGGTGTGACATCTGGCTCAGCTGAAAAAGGAGTAGGTCGTGCTGAAGATCTTGGATCATCCTTTTTATGTTCTTCTTCATCTTCATAGGAGTCGTCCCAAGCATCAACTTGTTTCTGGAGTTTATCAACCTTATGATGTAATGACTCAACTGAGGATGCTAAGTTTGAGATGAGTCCTGTGAGCATATCAAGTCTTTCCTCAATCATGGAGGAAGAGACTTGTTTATCGCGAGAAGTCCGATGCTCTGGTGGAATGTGAAGCTCATCTGATGTCAATGGTGGGTCATTTCTTGAAGAGGAAGTGGGAGACTTGGGTGGCATGTTTTTCTTGAAATGCCAAACTCCATCATCATCCTGGGCTAATCCCATCCTTGCAAGTGTGGAGGCAGAGTAAACATCAAGGTGCCTGACCTCGATGAAGGAAGTTGAAGGAGGAAACTGAACACCTTGTTTTGAAAAAATCTCTATTAGGAAAAGATTGAATGGCAGGGACTTAGATGCCACATCCAGGACATCAAGCATACGCTTCATAATAATGTATCCGACATTGAAGCATCTCCGTTGGAAGAACATGTAGAGAACATACAGCTCCATGTTGCTGATATGGTCTCTATCCCCGCCTTTGGGCAGCAGGTTATAGGTAATGATATGGTGTACTAGGCGTGCCGTTATATTGAGATCACTTGCCTTTGGTTTGTACGGGACGTTACTTGGATCCTTAGCGATTAATCGCAAGAATTCTCGATAATCTGATCACCGAACTAGTGTGGGTGCCTTCCCTTGCTCGTAGTATTTATCAGTGAACTCGTTTGAGGTACACTTGAGCATTGTGTTCAAGGAGTCAGCAGTTATTCTTATAGGATATCCTAACACATAGCTCTTAAAGGGCAAAAGGGTGAGGAATTGAGTGCAAATTTGCGTAAAATAATCGAATTGCTTCCTCATTGTAACTACTCGTTTGAGGTACACTCGTAGAAGAGCATTTTCAATAATAGGAGAAGAAGGGTTACCGATATTGCCAATACCAATTATCTTCCCTTTTTTATTTCCTCCAAAGGAGACAATCCCCTTCTTTTTCTTGATAGAGCTGAACTTGGAGGGATCTCCCGTCATATGCCTCGAACAACCACTATCGAGGAACCACAGATTCTTATCTCGGGAGACTTCCACCTACACAAAGAGATTTAGATGTTTCTTTTAGGTACCCAAACCATTTTGGGTCCTTGAGAGTTAGCCTTTGTTCCTTTTGGAGCCCATTTTAGAACAGCCTTTTGATTTTTGCCTCTTATTTTAGAAGGGCATACAAAAGAGGTATGACCTATTTCATTACAAGCGTGACAAGGTTTTGGTTTTTCAAAGAAGTTCTCATACTTCTTTTTCTTTTTGAATGATTCATAACCTATGCCTG
>QAOC01034660.1:0-23399 GCA_003255005.1 Begonia fuchsioides | reverse complement strand
AAAACTCTCTGTTATTTAGCCGGTCGACATAAGTTCTTTAACTGTCGACATATCTTCAGTATCTCGAAGTTCTTAGGTCGACATCTACTCTTGGCAGTCGACATGGAAAAACTCTCTGTTATTTAGCCGGTCGACATAAGTTCTTTAACTGTCGACATATCTTCAGATTTCTTCTTCCGCTGGAAACTTGAACGGTCGACAGATGTTCGTAACGGTCGACAGACAATTTGTCTCTGGATTATAGGCGGTCGACATACGATCCAATGTCTTGAACTTTAATTGTCTTCAACCGGTCGACATACTTGATAGACGGTCGACATATGATTCTTCCCTGGACTTTGAGCGGTCGACATAAGTTTCTTCCGGTCGACATACGATCCAATGTCTTGAACTTTAATTGTCTTCAACCGGTCGACATACTTGATAGGCGGTCGACATATGATTCTTCTCTGGACTTTGAGCAGTCGACAGAACTTCTTACCTGTCGACATATGTTGCTCCTTCGACACTTCTGTTATCCGTGCGGTCGACATATTGAGTAGTTCGGTCGACATAAGCTTTAAAAACAACTTACCGAATTCTGCAGCACTTGCTAGACTTTGATTTTATCTTTCATACATAATTAACATAGTTATCATAAAAAATAATTGATTGCTTTAAAACCTTTTAAAGCCAACACAACTTGCCTCCCACTCCATCAGCCCTTGACTCTATCCCACGTCTAAGTTGACCACAAAATCACAGAATTCACTTGGGAAAATAGGTTTTCCCTAAGTCCAAACAAGAAGGAAATTGAATTGGTCCCATCCAAACTAAAACCTAGCAAGTTGGTCCAAACCAAACCAACACCTAACAAAGCTTCAACCCAAAATTGGTTACAACTTCAAACTACTTCAAATATATATATATATATATATATATATATATTTATATGATCACGTGATGACCAAACAGCCCTCCCCTTGCTATGATATCCTCTTGTTAGAATGAAGAGGAATCCACTAGGCCTCGGCTTGGTGCACTTTCGGGTGGGATGCCTCGGACGGAGGAGCTCTTGGTACTTCAGTGGTTATCTCCCTCATTTCATGCTCCCATTGTAGGCAATGCTTGGGGAGCTCTTTATCATTAGAAGTGGGAGCATCTAAGAGACCTCTTGGAGGTAATAATGTCCCTGCAAAATCAACAAACACATTAGAAAGACGCCTTGCACGGCTGCGGGTCACCATGCCTTCCGGTGGGTGGGAGTCCTCGGGCACATCACCTTACAATGTCTTCCGCCCGGATCGACCAGCCGAGGCGGGCCTTGGGTCCAAAAAGAGGGGCGTTGCCCCGCTTCTAATTCACGAAATAAGTAAAATAACGTTAAAAGTAGTGGTATTCCACTTTCTCTGTTTCCGGCTCCTACTTATCCTACACCTCTCAAGTCATTTCACAAAGTCGGACTAGAGTCAAGCTCAACAGGGTCTTCTTTCTCTGCTGATTCTGCCAAGCCCGTTCCCTTGCCTGTGGTTTTGCTAGATAGTAGACAGGGACCGTGGGAATCTCGTTAATCCATTTATAGTTACTGACGAGCCATTTGGCTACCTTAAGAGAGTCAAAGTTACTTCCGCCATTTACTCGGCGCTTGGTTGAATTTCTTCACTTTGACATTCAGAGCACTGGGCAGAAATCACATTGCGTGAGCATCCGCAAGGACCATCGCAATGCTTTGTTTTAATTAAACAGTCAGATTCCCCTTGTCCGTACCAGTTCTGAGTCGACTGTTCGATGCGTGGGGAAGGCCCCCAAAGGAACCGTTCCCAGTTCGTCCCTCGGCCGGCACACGACGACCCGCTCTCCCCGCGAGAGCAGCTCGAGCAGTCCATCGACAGCCGACGGATTAGGGACGGGGACCCCCATGCCCAGCCCTCAGAGCCAATCCTTTTGCCAAGGTTACGGATCCATTTTTCCGACTTCCTTTGCCTACATTGTTCCATCGACCAGAGGTTGTTCACCTTGGAGACCAGATGCGGTTATGAGTTTGACCAGGCGTGGGAGGCACTCGGTCCTCCAAATTTTCAAGGGCCGTCGAGAACGTACCAAACACCGCGCGACGTGCGGTGCTCTTCCAACCGCTGGACCCTACCTCCGACTAAGCCGTTTCCAGGGTGGGCAGGCTGTTAAACAGAAAAGATAACTCTTCCCAAGGTCCCCAACGACGTCTTCGGACTCCCTAACGTTGTCGTCAGCCGCCACGTCTCCGTTTAGGAATTTTAACCCAATTCCATTTCGATGCTCGCGCGCTGGGCGCTGTCAGACGGGATTGCCTTGTCACTTAGGATCGACTAACCATGTGCAAGTGCTGTTTACATGGAACCTTTCCCCTCTTCGGCCTTCAAAGTTCTCATTTGAATATTATCTACTACCACCAAGATCTGCACCGACAGCCGCTCCACCCGGGCTCGCGCCCCAAGTTTTGTAGCGACCGTCATGCCCTCCTACTCATCGGGGCCTGGTACTTGCCCCGACGGCTGGGTATAGGTCACGCGCATCACCGCCATCCATTTTTTGGGCTAGTTGATTTGGCAGGTGAGTTGTTACACACTCCTTAGCTGATTTCGACTTCCATGACCACCGTCCTGCTATCTTAATCGACCAACACCCTTTGTAGGTTCTAGGTTAGCGCGCAGTTGGGCACCGTAACCCAGCTTTCAGTTCATCCCACATCCCCAGTTTTGCTTACCAAAAATGGCCCACTTGGAGCTCTTGATTCCATGGCACGGCTCAACAAAGCAGCTGCGCCTTCCTACCTATTTAAAGTTTGAGAGTAGGTTGAGGGCGTTGTGCCCCCGATGCCTCTAATCATTGGCTTTACCTGATAGAACTCGCCCATGGGCTCTAGCTATCCTGAGGGGAACTTCAAAGGGAACCGGCTACTAGGCAGTTTGATTAGTTTTTCACCCCTATACCCAAGTGCAGGTTCGCCTTTGAGGGGTCGACACATAGATTACGATAAGGTCGACACAATGTTTTTTTTAGGGTCGACACAGACATTTTGGATGGGTCGACACATTTGCACGCTGCACTACATTTTGGGTTGACAAAAGTTATATAGGTGGGTCGACACAATTGGAAAGACTCGGCCTCTGTTTTGAACAGGGGTCGACACAATAGGCTGTGGGTCGACACAAAGGATTTTGGGTTAAGCTTCTTGATTTTACAAGGGTCGACACAAGGTATTTTGGGTTAAGCTTCTGGATTTTACAAGGGTGGACACAAGGAATTTTGGGTCGACACAAAACATTGCATATACTTGATATTTCTGCAGCACTTAAATAAATTGTTAGACTTTAATTATACCCTTAAAAGAGGGTATTTCTCATGAATGGTTAAGTCTAATTTAAACAATGTAAAGTAGTTTATTTTATCTTTTATGCTTATCTCACATAGTTATCATAAAAAATAATTGATTGCTATAAAAAACAAGCCAACAATCTCCCCTTTTTTTATGATGACAAAAACTTTTGAAAGATAAATTGCTCCCCCATCGACAAAGCATGTATGAAAGATTTTTAATGCTCCCCCATACAAAGCCACTCATGCATGATAGATTAAAATAGCTTATGCATTAACATCATTTTCTCCCCCATTGACATTATAAAAAAGAATAAACATAACCAAAAATGATATTCAATACGAGTAAAGTAGCATTGTTTATACAAAAGAGGAGATACGCAAGAAGTTAAGAGTTCTCCTAAGACAAAAAAAATTTCCTATACTACTCTACAGCTGGTGAAGAGATGGGAGAGTCAAGAGCAATGGTGCCTGCAGCAGATGGAGGCCCAATTGTCGATGGAGTAGGTAGCACAACTGTGTGAGGATAGGATGATGGTATTGTAGCAATGACAGAAGTAGTAATTTCCACCTCCATGGGATCAACTAAGGAGAGAGCTGGAGATTGAACATGAGAGGGAAACGACAAAGGAATTGGCAAGGGATCTTGAGCACGATTAGAAGGTCCAGACATACTAGGCCTCAAGGTAGATCCATACCATTGATAGTACCACCTCTCAAGGTTGTCATGAAGAAAATCAACCTTATGATTAAGTGAAGAATTGGATGCGGCAAGGGAATCTACTGTCCTTTGAAGAGTATCATTATGGTGGACAAGAGACTCTACTGTGGATGCTAGGCGTGAAATCTGTCCCGTGAGCAAATCAAAATGTTCTTCCATCAAGGAAGTAATGCGTTGTGAGCGGGAAGAGGATCTATTCTCGGGATGTACATCAGCATCATCACCGGTCTGTCGAGCAGGAGGATCAGCTATGGCCACTTTGTATTGCCAGATCCCATCCTCGTCTTGAGCTAATCTCATTCGAGCAAGTGTCGAAGGACTATACTTGTCAAATTTTCTGAACTGAGTGAGTGGCTCAATAGAAGGAATCTCAACCCCGTTTTGTCGAAGAATTTCCATTATTAAGAGGTTAAAGGGCAAGGACATGGATTCTTTATCCATGACATCCATCATCAGTTGCATGACGATGTATCCTATGTCTATGCGACGTCTCCTAAAGAACATGAAAAGTACATACAGCTCCATGTTGCTGATGTAGTCTCTGTGACCATCCTTAGGTAATAGATTATATATGAGAAAGTTATGGACTAAGCAAGCCACAATATTGAGATGACTTGCCTTAGGTCGATAAGGCACTTAATCGGGATCCTTCCTGATTTGTCTAAGAAAATGTCAGTACTCTTCATCCTTCATGATTTTAGGCTCGGAGTGCTGCTCATAATATGTATCAGTTCTTTCATCGAATGTACAATTCAGTATGATATTCAGTTGATAACTCATGAATTGTATCTTCTTTTAAAATACGTAGATCTTAAGGATAAATGGTTTTTGGGTGTAATATAGATTTGCATAGGATAATCTCACCGCCTTTTCGGAATTGGGACCATAGAAGGATAAAAGTTCTGAAGTTCCTAGAAACTCACAGCTTTCTTGGATATCTATTGCAGGAATAGAATTATGCTCATATATCCTACTTAAAATGAGAGGTTTGTTCTGAAAAATTGAATAAAACTTATCTTGGCTGCTCTGTTTTTGGAATATGAATTTGTCTAACTTGGAGGGTTGAATTTCTGTGGGCTGAGCAGAGGAGGAGGCTGTAATATCCTTCGATTTAATGGCTGCCCTCTTCCTTATGACTGGAATTTTTGAGATGGAAGCCATTTTAGGAGAGGAAATCTGAGACTGGAGGTTTGGGTCTACCGAAAAGAGATCACAAAAAATTGCTGGAACAGAGAGAGCGCAAGAAATATTTTGACTATTGACAATAGCGCGATAGGGTTTTAAAAACAACGACAAAACCAGTCGACCGGTTCAAGATTGTGTTGACCGATTGAAGGTAGAAATGAAGGACTGGTCGACATATCCAATTTTTATGTCGACCCTTTCTACGACAGATTCAAAGTCCGGTCGACACACTCTTCTTTATGTCAACCGCTGTTTTGACAGAACCTAAGTTCGGTTGACATATTCCCTTTTATGTCGACCAATGTCACAGGAGACAGTAGGAAGAGAATTCTAAATACCATCAAGTTGAATTACTCCCAATCGAATTCTAATTCCATTGAAGGTCTTTTCATCCAAAGGCTTAGTAAATATATCAGCTAATTGATCACTTGACTTGAAAAATTCCAAGATAATATCCCCTTTTTGGACGTGATCTTTGATAAAATGATATCTTATTTCTATATGTTTAGTTCTAGAATATAGAATAGGATTTTTGCTGATATTTATTGCACTAGTGTTGTCACACATGATAGGTATCTTAGAGAATGAGAGATTGTAGTCTTCTAAGGTATGCTTCATCCAAAGCATTTGTGCACAACAACTTCCAGCTGCGATATACTCGCTTTTGGCAGTTGAAAGTGCTATGGAGTTTTGTTTCTTAGAAAACCATGATACTGATGATTCTTGAATACCCATTTAGTTCTAATGATGGTACGATCATTAGGTCTAGGAACTAACTCCCAAACTTGGTTTCTCTCAAATTGATTTAGTTCCTCTTGCATTGCCATTATCCAGTTTTCATCCAATATGGCCTCATCAAATTTCTTAGGCTCCACTTGAGAAATAAATGCTACATTAGCACACAAGTTCCTAAGGGAGGCTCTAGTTTTGACTTCTAAACTAGGATCACCTACAATGTCCTCAAAGGGATGGCTTTTGGAATATCTCCATGCTTTAGGTAAGCCATCATTGACAATGTTACTTGGCTCTAATCTTAGAGAGCTTGGAGGACTTTCCAAAGGGATGACATCTAAAGAACTTTTCTCATTATCATCTAGACTTAATGATTCCATCTCTCTTTCCAAATCATCACTAGGTTCTAAGTGCTCTAAAGGTGGAGAGGACTCATCAAAGGTAACGTGCATAGATTCCTCAACAACTAGGGTCCTCTTGTTGAATACTCTATAAGCCTTGCTAGTGAGAGAATATCCTAGAAAGATTCCAAAATCGGTCTTAGAATCAAATTTTCCTAAATTGTCCTTAGTGTTTAGAATGAAACACTTGCAACCAAATGCTCTAAAATACTTAACACTAGGAGTTCTACCGGACCATAGTTCATAAGGAGTTTTCTCTAGGATTGGGCGAATGGATACTCTATTTAGCACATAGCACGCCGTGGCGACGGCTTCCGCCCAAATATACTTTGGAAGGACATCCTCATTTAGCATAGTCCTAGCCAACTCTTGAAGAGACCTATTTTTCCTCTCAACAACACCATTTTGTTGAGGGGTTCTAGGAGATGAAAAATTGTGGCTTATACCATATTCGATACACAGGAGTTCAAATTTCTCATTTTCGAACTCTCCCCCATGATCACTACGAAGAGCAATGATAAAGGTCTCCTTTTCGATTTGAATTTTCTTTCTAAAAGAAGAGAAGATATCTATGGTTTCATCCTTGGTTCTAAAGAAGAATACCAAAGTGAATCTAGAGTAGTCATCCACTATAACATACGCATAATGCTTTCAACCTAAGCTAGCTACCTTGGAAGGACCGAGAGGTCCATATGAAGAATTGGAGAGGCTAGGTGGTTGAAATAACCGATTTAGAAGAAAATGAGGATTTTGTTTGTTTCCCCATTTGACATGCATCACAAATCCTATCCTTCTCAAAGGAAATCTTTGCAAGGCCTCTAATTAAATTCTTCATAGCAATCTTAGCTAAGGTATGCATACTTACATGTCCTAGCCTCTTATGCCAAGACCAACTATCATTCAAAGCATTTGCGGTGAAACATTTTTCATCGAAACAAGATACATTATTCATATCAATAGCATAAATATTATCCCTTCTATATTCTATGAAAAGAATTTTACCATTTGAACTAGCCTCAATCATGCAAGATTTTAGACTAAAAATTAACTTTATAACCTTTGTCACACAATTGGCTTATTCTTAAAAGATTATGTTCTAATCCATCTACCAACAAAACATTTTCAATTAAAGGGGAGGAAGGATTACCAAAATTTCCAATTCCAATAATTTCCCCTTTTTGATTTCCCCAAATGAAACATTCCCTTTTTTTTGCTAGATTGATACAAATTTTNTCCCTCAATGCTTCTCCATGACCTCCTACTCCATCTCCATTAACGGTGGCCTTTTCGGGTTTTTTAAGGGTGGCAATGGTCTTAGACAGGGGGACCCTCTATCCCCATATCTTTTCGTCATATGCCTTGAATACCTCTCAAGATTAATAAAATCTAGAACTCACAACTCCCATTTCTCAACAACCTTTGATTTTCTAACTTTCAAGTTCACAAGACGAGTAAAAGCTTGGTGTCATATTCTATTGTATTTGTTGCAAACACTAGGTTTCACAAAGAAGTTCTTATAGTTCTTTTTCTTAGCATGTGATTCATAACCTATGCCGGCCTTATTAAATATCACCCTTTGACTTCCTAAAAGCATGTTAAAGTTCTTACTACCGTTAGTGAACTTGAGAACTATATCATTCAAGTCAAGGTTCTTTTTCTTTAAAGTTTCCAACTCATCATGCACAACGGTTCTACAACTATCATGTGTCTTAACTAGTGCAACATGCTCCTTTTTCAATTCCTTATACTTATTTTTTAGCATGTCAAAATCATCAAGCAAGGCGTTGAAAGTACTTGTTAAGTCTCAAAAAGACTTAATATTCACGAGGTTTTAGTGGTAAAATTGCTAGGAATCAGTAATGATTTAAATGAAAATAATCGGTTTTTTAGGGATAATGCTGCGACGATGCCACAGCATCAGCAACGCTATTTTTACGTGATTTTACCCAAATTTTCGTATATTTTGTATTATCACGGGATTTTTGTTTCCATGCAATTGCAGAAGATTAATGAAGATAAAGGCTAGAAGAATCACAAAAAAGAGGAAGAATCAACTCAAAATCGTATTTGCAAACAAGAATATCTTTGAAGATTTGGAAATCTTTCCTAATCTCAACTACTTTCCAAATCTATCCAAATCTTCCTCCAAATCGCAACCGCCTCTCAGATCTGCTAAAGTCGCATGAAGTCTACTTAAAGAAAGGTGAATACCACAAATCGGGTGTGTAGAATTGGAGAACGGAATTCACGATCAAGCTTCGGGCTTCAATCCAAAGAAGAGGTTTGTGGCGACGATTATGGCGGCGGGGGAACGAGGCTGTGAGAACAACGGCTTTCGACGGCGAGGACAAAAATTCTCTCCCTTGCTTTTCGTTTTAATTTCCGTGAATTTTATGAACTCTTGATAGTTACTGTAGAACTATTTAGTTTTAATCAAAGTTTGGATTTTTCGTATGTGGATTTGCTTAAGCCAATCATAGTTAATTCTTTTCGAGATTAATTCTAATTCTCGATTCTACCACTAACTTTACTTTTTGCACTTTTTTTCTGCAATTTACTTCATGCATATTAGACTAGATAAAAACCAATCAAAATGATGAAAAACCTATTCTTTATTCTTTAATTCTTTTTGTAAATATTCAAAGTTAATATTTTTAGTTTATTTATTTTACCTTGCAATTTATTCTTTGAATTGAAAGTTGACTTGTCCTCGTGGGATCGATATTTTTATTACTACGTTGCGATACGTGCACTTGCGTTAATTTGTGATTACATTTTCAAGCGACAGTACTCATAATATCCTCATTATCATCAAAATCACTATCACTATCACTAGATGAGATGTGTACCTTGTCTTCCTTTGCCATGAAGCACATGTTTGCCACCTCTTCATCCTTGGAAGAGTTTTCACTCTCGCTATCATCCCATGTTGCTTTCATAGCCTTCTTCTTGTTGGGCTTGTAAGGCTTCTTGATTTTTGGACAATCGGACTTGTAGTGTCCCGATTTCCCACACTCATAGCATTTGACTTTTTTTTCTTGGTCATCGATGCTTTCTCTTTCTTTGAAGGTCGTCTTGCATCCATCCTTTTCTTCTTGAAGACTTTTTGAATCTCCTTGATAGGAGGGCCAACTCCTCATCATCATCATCTTCACTTTCGTTTTCAGTTTTCTCGTGTTTGCTAGATGATGCCTTGAGTGCAATGTCCCTTCTTTTGGATGAAACTTTCTCCTTTTGCACTTTCTTCTCATTGGCCTTCATTGTCAACTCATGGGTCATCCAAGATCCAATGAGTTCTTCAAGCTTTAACACCTTGAGGTCCTTGGCCTCTTGGATTGCGGTCATCTTTGGCTGCCAAGCCAAAGGTAGCACTCATAAGACCTTCCTCCTGCACTCCTCCTTTGTGTATACCTTACCAAGCACTTTCAAGCTATTGATCAAGTTAGTGAATCAAATATACATACAACCAATAGACTCACTACTATCCATGTTAAACAATTCATATTTATGAACTAACAAGTTAAGTTTACTTTCCTTAACTTGGTTAGTTCCCTCGTGTGTTACCTCAAGTAGACGCCATATATCTCTGGCGTTTTCACACCCTTGTACCCTATTAAATTCATCACTAGAGAGAGCACAATATAGGGTGTTCATGGCTTTAGCATTAAGACTCAAATTCTTTAAGTCTTGTTCGTTATATTCTTGCATAGACTTAGAGATAGTTATTCCATTGTCTATTTTTGTGGGCACATAACGTCCATCTTCCATAATATTCCAAACGCTAAAATCCATAGCTTGAATAAATATTCTCATCCTAGTTTTCCAATATACATAATTATTTCCATCAAATAGGGGAGGCCTAGTTGTGGATTGACCTTCTAGGTTGGTGTTGTTCATGTTGAAGGCCATAATTCAATTTACCTAAAAACAATAGCAAATGTAGGTTAATCAATTTAAATACCTGCTCTGATACCAATTGAAGGATCAAGATTAANACCAATTGAAGGATCGAGATTAACCTAAGTGGTGGGGGGGGGGGTTGAATTAGGTTAACTAAACTTATTAAAGACTAAGTAAAGTTTGTTCGAATTGTTTAGTTATTTCCAAACTCTAGTGCAGAATTCTTAAACAAATAACTAATAGTTTAGAGTAAAGAGAATGACACCAGTTTGGTAACGCGGTTCGGCCAACCTTGCCTATGTCTGCGCTTCAAGGTACCTCCTTGAAGATCTTTCCTGCTCAAACCTTGAGCTTCACTACGATTGACTTATGGGTGTCAATCAAACCTTTGACTCTTTTCTTGAAGGAGCATCACCCCTTTTACAATGTTCATTCAGAAAGAACTATTACAATTTGTACGGTTATAAAAACCAACTCACTTAATCTCAAGAATGATATAAAAGTTTAGTAGTAGGATTTGAGAGAGTAAAAAGTCTGAGAAGAATTTGACAGCACTTTGGCATAGTTTTCTCTCTTCAAAAATCTCTATTCAAAAATCTCTCTTTTAAATGAGCTTGCTTCATCTATTTATAGGTTGTTGTTGAGCTGCCAAATTGGGTCGACACATTGCTGTTGGGGTCGACACATTTGCACGCTGCACTACATTTTGGGTCGACACAAGTTATATAGGTGGGTTGACACAATTGGAAAGACTCGGCCTCTGTTTTGAACAGGGGTCGACACAATAGGCTGTGGGTCGACACAAAGAATTTTGGGTTAAGCTTCTTGATTTTACAAGGGTCGACACAAGGTATTTTGGGTTAAGCTTCTGGATTTTACAAGGGTCGACACAAGGTATTTTGGGTCGACACAAAACACTGCATATACTTGAAATTTCTGCAGCACTTAAACAAATTGTTAGACTTTAATTATACCCTTCAAAGATGGTATTTCTCATGAATGGTTAAGTCTAATTTAAACATTGTAAAGTAGTTTATTTTATCTTTCATGCTTATCTCACATAGTTATCATAAAAAACAATGTGAGATAAGCACGAAGAAAATATGATGATTTGATTCGGTTTGAGAAGAGCAAAGACAACAAAGATCTGATATTCCTAAGAAGCTTAATTGGTCTTTTGTTTTGAGTCTCGAATGAGCTGCTAGCCAGAGAGTGAAAGAGTACATAGGAATAACACATTTGGACAAAACAAGGGGAGCCCAAGGTCTTGGAGGGCCCGAAGGTCTGATGGAGTGGTAAAGATGGGATAGACCTGACCATTTGATTTTTTCTTCCAAGCATCAATTAAGGCCTTCACTTTGTCAATAGTGGAGAACTTTTCGAGAAGAGAAGAACAAGTATGGATGAGGCTTTTCATGAAGGGGGAAATACGATAGCCTGGGGTCCAGCTCCAAAAATCTGAGCCTTTTAAATAAATATGATGTATCCATTTGGCCCATAATGATTCCTTGTTAGCATGAATGTTCCAAATTGCTTTAGCATGAAAGGCTTTATTCCAAGAGTCAAGATCCCGAAGACCGTGACCGCCCTCCATCTTAGGCCGACAGATAGTAGACCAGGCAATGACCGCTTTGCCCGAACCCCAAAGGAAGTTCCTGCAAATTTGGATAGCTTTTAGTTTGATCGAGGCGGGGAGGTTGAAAATAGACATCCAGTAACATTCCACTCCTTGAAGAACCGATCTAAGAAGCTCGAGCCGGCCAGCATGAGATAGGGAGGAGGCATTCCAACCAATGATATTGTCTGTGAGCTTCCTAATGAATGGGAGGAAATGGCTTGAATGCAGATTCCCAGCCGAGAGGGGGATACCTAGATATTTGAAGGGGAAGGAACCTTGCTTTAATCCAGACGATTGAAGAATTTCAGTGAGGTCTATGGGCTGGATACCAGCAGTAAAGATGTTAGATTTTTCCAGGTTCATCTTTAGCCCAGAAACGGAGCCAAAATCATATATGCAAGCCAGGTGCTCATAGCATAAGATCATCTGCATAAATCAAGTGGGTGATATCCAGGTGCTCACACATAAGATGATAATTAAAATTGGAGTTGTGAGTTCTAGATTTTATTAATCTTGAGAGGTATTCAAGGCATATGACGAAAAGATATGGGGATGGAGGGTCCCCTTGTCTAAGAGGGGGTGGGACACTTGTCCGTGACTTTGGAAGTTGGAATTGAATCTTTAACTTTTAATTGGCTAGACATTCTAGTGAAAGGAATGCTGGAATCGGGAATGGAGTCTAAGGATTTGGAGTCAAAACAATCTTTATCATCCGAGGAGATAAAGGAGGAAGATTGTCCAACAAATGAGCAATCAGGATGGGGGAGACCTTTGGATTCTTTGATAGTATCTGAGTCATCATCTGATGATCCAATCTCAACATTAGTCCGAGGGGAGGGAGGGGGGGAATGAGGGGCAGAGCTCACTTTATAAGGAGCAGGACCAGGAGCCGGTGGGACCGGGGGGCAAGGTTATGTTTGCAGGACTCGGGTTTTTGGCCTATGGTAGAGAAGGAGGAGCAAAAATCAGGTTGAGTTTCATAATGAACCGCTTGAGAGATTATATTTTCTTTTGGAATGCTTATTTTGATCTCCCTAATCAACTCTTTTGAAATGTCCACTTCAATTAGAACCCTCGCATAGACAAGCCGGCCTAAGGACTTGGTTAGAAGGTCCGTCATCAAAGGTTTACCGATTCTTGAAGAGATTTTGCTGAGGGACTTTTCGGACTAGCACTCTAGGGGGAGATTGTGGAAATTAACCCAAGTGGGAATGGTGCTAATTTTATCAATTCCAAAATCAAACCAAGGGGGGAGTTTCTTAAGGAGAAGTGGTTGGCCATAGATGGAGTAAGGGCCTCGGCATAGGTTATTTTCCCGATCCATGTCCGATTAAAAAATGAAGGAAATCCACCCGTTAGTGTTGGGAATGACTTTGACATTTGATTTCCAACCATCAACAATACGTTTAAGGCCTTCTTTACCCTGATGCCTATTTGGGAAATATCCGACTAGAGTATATCCAAGGTTGCTTTCTAAATCCAAAAGGTCGTCGGCCGAGAGGGGGATGACATCCACCATGTTAGGATCAAAAGATAATTGGTGGCCTTGACCTTGATTGCGGCTTTTTTTAACCATATCAGCGTAGGAAATGGATGGGTTTCGTGTTGTGGCCACTCTCTCAGGCATTTCCTCAAACAGGATGTGGGCAGCTTTTTTGGTGACGGGAGGAAGAGATTTTTCAGGGGGGCTAAGGGGGATTCACCTGCAATTAATCCAGGCCTACTTATCACAGTATTTTCGGCCACAATATTATGTATTTCTGTCAAATTTAGAGAAGAACTAGAGAGAGGAGCGACGATACCTGCCTTAAAAAAACTTTGGACGGGTAAACTTTTTATACTAGCCAGCCCCACTGCAAGCGGCCCCACCACAAGAAAACCTCCCCTCCGGCTTGGCCCTACAGGTTAGTATACACTGCTTGGCCCTACGCGTATGAAGGAGTTTTTTTGAGGGGCATGGTTCTAGTACCCCCCAGGAGTCGATCCTGAGACCTCTTGGTCCCAAGTCCCACCTCTCCACTAGTTAACCTGGCACCTGAAGGGTTACTGAGACCTCTTTTTTTTTTTTTTTTTGAAAAGTAAGAGTATATAGAAAAGGGAGAAGAAAGAAACACGAGGCCCGAGAAAAGAGGAGGAAACCACAAGATGGAGACTCATCCAACAAAACTCGGGGCAGCCAGAACTAACAAACAAAAGAATTGGAGGGACCCGGGAGGAGACCGGGACAACCAAATCAGCAAATGCAGTTGCAGCAACAAAAGCCAGAAGACTACAAAAGACCAAGACAAACTAGAAGAAACAGAGAGAACGACCTGCCCTAAGAGTAGAAAACCAAAATATAAAGACCATAATCAAACATAAAAGAGAAGCAGAAGCAAATCCAACTTAACATGGAATCAAGGGAAGAACCTCTTTCTTTTTTTTTCTTTTTTTTTTGTTAAGTAAATAATATTGACAAAGAAAGATTACAAGAGTTCCAGAGGGGGCAGCGAAATGAGGCAGCGTTAGCTAACCCAAAAGACAGCCCCCCGAATACAAAAGACGGCATTTACATGTTTACACATAGCCCAAAAACATGTGATAGAAAGAGATCTGCCTGACCCCTAGGGGGGGGGGGGGGTCCAACCAGGAAAGCTCGCTTGGGAAAAGCAAGTATATTTGCTTGAACACCTGCCGCTCAATTTGTCTAGCGATCTGCAAAGGAGGGGCAAGATCATTCTCGAATTTTCTCTTGTTCCGGGCCGCCCATATATAATATATGGACGTGGACAGCAGCATTTGAACAACCCGAGCATCCCTGCGCCGCTTGAGCTTATTAAGCCTGATGCTCCACTTGATAGCACTGGCTAAAGTCGAGAGACGCTTAGGGATGCCAAAGTTCTGCTTGCACACAGCCTCAATTTCCTTCGTGGATTTGCAGTAAAAAAATAGATGGGCACTTGATTCTTCCAAATCAGAACAGAAGAAACATTTACTTGGAACGGGGGGATGCAAGCGAGGGATGAGCCTGCCAAGAAAAGCAAGCCATAATACAAAGGAGTACTTAGGCACCAGATGGCCGCTCCAAATGATGCGAAATACAGGCTTCTGTGGGGCCACCGGCCTAAAGAAGTTGTAAACTTCACCCAGACAACTCGAAAGATTTGCCGCCTTCCATTTCTTAAGGGTATCCTCCACTAAGGCCACGGAGCCAAGCCTTGAGACAAGGCCATCGCGAATGCTTAAGATAGCTTTAATAAGCGGAGAAGCCCTATATCCAGGCTTCCAAGACAAGAAATCTGCGGTCTTCATATACACATGGTGAATCCAGCGGACCCAAAGGGAGTCTTGCTTAGCCTGGATATTCCACAAGACCCGAGAAAGGTTACCACTGTTCCAGGCTTGGAGATCGCGAAAGCCAAGGCCACCCTCACTTTTCGGGAGGCAACATTGGGTCCATGCGACCTTAGGGGCCGAGGAACCCCACAGGAAGGACCGACAGATTTGAGTAACTTTATTCCGAACAAGAGATGGCAGGCTGAGGGCGGAGAGCCAAAAGCATTCGATGCCCTGAAGGATCGACTTTATGAGCTCCACCCGCCCAGCAAAGGAGAGAGAACATTGCTTCCACAAGTTGACCGCATCCCTAAGCTTCACAATAAGCTTGTCATACTCATGAATCCGCAGCCTCCTTGGGGATAGGGGAATCCCTAGGTAACAGAAAGGAAAAGAGCCAGGCTTGATCTGTGTGGAACATTTAATTTCATAGAGATCCGCTGCAGAAATGTCAGTTGAATAAAACTTCGTCTTGCGGGGATTCATGATGAGCCCCGAAGATTTGCCAAAATCGACAAGGGAGCCAAAGATTGTACGAATTGAAACTAAGTCCCCCCGAGCAAGGAGAATGAGATCATCCGCAAAGGCTAAGTGCGATATTCGCAGATCATCACACAAGGGATGAAAAATGAAACCGGACCCAGGAAGCTGCTTCACGGATAGCCTTGAGAAATATTCCAAGCAAATAGCAAAGAGGAAGGGGGAGAGGGGGTCCCCTTGCCTTAACCCCTTAGTACCATGGAAAAACCCATGGAGCTTGCCATTGAGCGAGACAGAATATGAAGCCGATGAAATGCACTCCATGATCCACGCAACAAACCTCGGACGGAAGCCGAGGGCGTGGAGCATGCTACTAAGAAATGGCCAAGACACGGAGTCGAAAGCCTTCGTTATGTCCACCTTAATAAAACATCTTGGCGATGCCTTCTTGATGTTGTACTTTCTGATTATCTCTTGGAGAAGATGGATGTTCTCAATCATATTTCTGCCCTTAACATACGCTGCTTGAGCCGGATCAATAATATCACCAAGGGTGGCACACAGGCGGCAAGCCAGAATCTTGGTGATGACCTTCTAGAATACGTTGCAACATGAAATCGGCCTGAAATCATTCGGGGAGACCGCATCCTTCCCCTTAGGGACCAAGGCAATAATGGAGTGACTCCATTCCTTGAGGAGGCAACCAGAGGAGAAGAATTCCCGGACCGCCAAAATAAAATCCTCGCCCGTTGTCTCCCAAGTGTCTTTAAAGAACTTGGAAGAGAAGCCATCAGGACCCGGTGCCTTGTCGTTATCAATTTGAAACAATGCCTCACGGATCTCAACCTGAGAGACCCGATCAATGAGCCTCGAACAGGCATCCGGAGATAGCCTACGACCGGAATTGATTACGTCTAGATCAACAGGGGAGACCGAAGTAGGGGACCCCAGGATGCCTTTGAAGTGCTTAATGAAAACTTCCGCCACTTCCTCCAAGGATTCCGTGAAGGAACCATCCGGCTTAGCAACTAAGGCAATAAAGTTCCTTTTAGCGTTCGACTTGACCCGAGAGTGGAAAAACCGTGTCGGCTTGTCCCCCAACATGAGTTGCTTACACTTAGCCTTCTGTTGAAAGAACACTTTTTCAGCATGGCTAATGCGAGAAAGCGAGTCCATAAGGCAGCAGAGTGAACTAGGCTGAACCTCCGAGACGCCCGATAGAAAGTCGGCCTGGGCGGAAGCAAGCTCCTCTCTTGCCCGCAAGACGCGAGCCGAAATATGAGAATAATGCTTGTTATTCAGCTCTTTCAGCCTACGCTTAACAGATTTAAGCTTTTTCCAAAAGATAAATTGGCATGTGCCAACAACTGGGATTTTCCAACAAGACTTTGTTAGGGCGAGAAAGTCCTCGTGCTCTGACCACATATTAAAGTATTTCCAAGGCATCCGACCCGGGGAGATCGGGGAAAGGATCTCAACCAGGCACGGGCAATGATCCGAGAGGATAGGGGGCAAGAAGGTCGTAATGGAAGGGGGGAAATCCCGCATCCAGACATTATTTGCCATGGCTCTGTCCAACTTGGACCAGACACTACCATTTGACCAAGTGAAAAAGGAGCCCTTGGATGGAAGGTCAGAGAGACCCAAAGCATCTGCGCATGGCCGTTCTTAGTTGGTGGAGTAATTTGTCTGGTTAATTTCGTTAACGAACGAGACCTCAGCCTGCTAACTAGCTATGCGGCGGTGACCCTCCGCGGCCAGCTTCTTAGAGGGACTATGGCCACTTAGCCCAAGGAAGTTTGAGGCAGTAATAGGTTTGTGATGCCCTTAAATGTTCTGGGTCGCACGCGCGCTACACTGATGTATTCAATGAGTATATAGCCTTGGCCGACAGGCCCGGGTAATCTTTGAAATTTCATCATGATGGGAATAGATCATTGCAATTGTTGGTCTTAAACGAGGAATTCATAGTAAGCGCGAGTCATCAGCTCGTGTTGACTACGTCCTTGCCCTTTGACACACCGCCGTCGCTCCTACCGATTGAATGGTCTCGTGAAGTGTTCGGATTGCGCCAAAGTGGACGGGTTCCCTGCCTGCCACATCACGAGAAAGATATCAAACGAATCTCGACATTGGCCTTTCGTGCAAAATCATCACGGTTAGTCTAAAATGGAGTCCTCGGCGTCTCACCAATGGGCCAACTTTGTGCAGATTGAAAAAACGAACCAGTCTGACATGTGTGCGAGTCAAAGGGCCAGAAAACCTATGAGGCGCAAGGAAGCTGAGTGGCAGGATCCCCTTGAGGGTTGCACCGCCGACCGACCTTGATCTTCTAAGAAGGGTTCGAGTGTGAGCATGCCTGTCGGGACCCAAAAGATGGTGAACTATGCCTCGATCCGCTGAGACTTGGACCGTTCGCTCTCTCATGTTGGTCACTTAATCCCTAGGGCCGAAACCCTAGAGGACTTCGGCAAGGCCGACGACCGTGTCTCCTTTGGTCGTCGGGTCGTGATCGTGGGGCGACAGGCGTGTCAATGTTGAGAGCCCCGGCCGTGTCATGGGCCGGTGCGTCGGGCTTGTCTTGGCCGGAAATTGTTGGACACCATGTGATCGAGACCTTAGGTTTTTCTCGATCATGTTCAGATGGTAGTTCCGAGATTATATTTCCTGCAAAATAAGAAATTAAGTTAGTAAAATCTCCCATGCTCTTCGGGTCCGTGTCCGTGATGTGCTCCGGTTGCACATCATCCTCCTGGGGTACTTGAGGATTTGTCCTCAAATCTATCTCTTCCTCGTCTTCCTCTGCATCTAAATAAGGAGACAAGTCTTTGATGTTGACGGTGGTAATAATCCCATGCTCGCCCGGAAGTTCAATCTTGTAAGCATTCAGATTGACCCTCTCGGCCACCCGAAAAGGACCCTCGGCCTTTGTTAGTAATTTGGCTTGCCTATGTTTCAAATAACGTAGCTTTAGCCAAACCAAATCTCCTTCGTGAAAATTTTTCTCATTGCGGCCTCTATTTGCCACGGCGGCATACTTGGCATTTTTCTTCTCGATGGTCTTCTTAATTTTCTCATGAAAATTTTAGGACCATTTCGCCCTTGGCGTGACCGTTGGGATTCGTATGCTCTTGGCGCGGTAATGGTAGCAAATCCATCGGTGTTGATGGATTAAATCCATATACCGCTTCGAATGGTGTCATGCCCGTGGTGTTATGGCGACATCGGTTGTAGACAAACTCGATGAATGGCAAGAGGATGTCCCATGCCATTACCTTAGTGTCCACGACACTCCGTAGTAAAGCACCGAGTGATCGGTTGACAACCTCGGTTTTACCGTCGGTTTGTGGGTGGAATGTCGTGCTAAACAATAATTTTGTTCCTAGCTGTGCCCACAAAGTCCTCCAAAAGGTGCTAAGGAACTTTGAGTCTCGGTAATGATGGAATGCGGCATCTGTGTAGCCGGACCACTTCCTTGAAAAAGAGGTTGGCTATAACCGGAGCTTCGGCTGTCTTAGAACATGCTATAAAATGGGCCATCTTTGAAAACCGATCGACCACCACCATAATTGCATCTTTGCCTCGGTTTGTTCTAGTAAGGCCGAGAACAAAGTCCATACTAAGTGCTTGCCATGGGTGATCCGGTACCAGGAGTGGTAAATATAATCCTTTGGCCAAAGTTCGGTTTTTGGCCTTTTTGCACACCGTGCACCTCTCCACGAAGTGATGCACGCCCCGAAAAAGATGTGGCCAATAAAAATGCTCCTTGAGTATCTCCCAAGTCTTTTTCTCGCCAAAGTGTCCCGCAAGGCCGCCCCTGTGTGCCTCGGTAATGAGAGACTCACGGATGCTTCCTTTTGGGATGCAAATCGCCCCACCGTGGAAAAGGTATCTGTCGGTCACATGATAACCCTTTAATTCACCTTTAAGTGTTGCCTCAAAACGTGGGCCAAAATCCGGGTCATCCTTATATCCAAATTTCATCCAATCAAAACCAAAAAATCTAACCTTTCGGTCGACCCCAGGAATTAGGTGGGGTCGACACAATTGTGTGTTTGGGTCGACCCCGGGATCGAAGAGGGGTCCACACAAAATGTTCTTTGGGAACACGTTCGGTCGACACAAAATAGTCCTTGAGTATAGTTTCGGTCGACCCCATGATTGAAGAGGGGTCGACACAATATATAGTTTCGGTCGACCCCAGGACTTAGAAAGGGTCGACACAAGTTGCTCTCTGGGAAACACCTTGGGTCGACACAACTGACTTTGGGTCGACACATTCCCGATTTGAGTTGAACAGTCAGCCAAAACGTGGAGGAATCCAATTTATGGATATCGAGAAAAGATTGATCTTGTTTAGTTAAGAGATAAGAAGGTACGGTCAGCCAAAACGATGGAAATCAGATCGGTGGATGTAAAGGAAAGGTTTATTTTCGTTTAGTCAAGGAGACAAGAAGGCATGGTCTACAATTCTCCTAGCAGCATGTTTCCTTCTATCTATTTTCTACTCTAAGGTCTCACGCCTCGATAAGGGAGAGGGAGACTTAGAAACAAAAATAAATTTTGTGAGAAAGCAGAGTGAAAAGTGAGATATTGCAGAGGAGAAGAAGGAAAACTCTAAATCGTAGAGGAGAAGAGGGAAACTCTAAAGCTCTCGTGGGAACTGAAGTTAAAGGTAATATGTTATATCCTCTTAAGTTTCTTGTAGATTCAGTAAGGATAATAGGATGATATTAGTTGGATTGATAGATAAAACGAGTGTTTAATGCTAAGTGATGAGAAAAGAGTTAAGTATGAACAAAGTAAGAACTTTCGAAATTCGGTCAGGTTATAGCACGAATTGAAGTTTATATTTTTCATAAGAGTTACAGTGAACTCTTAGAGTAATTTATAGCCACTGGAATCACTCGATTCGGAGCTATGTAGGAAAAGTTATGGACGTCGTAAGTAAGTGTACAGAAACTGGGAAGAGTTTGGGTCGACCCCTAGTAGTTTGGGTCGACCGAAAAGGAAACACATTCTCTGTTTGTCGACATGGGTCGACCCCAGAAAGTTTATGTTGACCCAAAGCACTGTTCAAATAGTGAACGCCGACTGTTTTGTTCAATTAAGTCAACATGCGTTAGTTTTATGAATTGGGCGCTTCTAAGAAGTTATAGTAGACTCCTTAAGGAACAATTTGACACCTTAAGTATCAGGAATAAATCAATATAGAGGAAGTTATGAATTTTGGAAGTTATAGTGAAAATAGTCACTTATGGTATAAAAACTTATTTGAATGGTTTGGCAATATAGGTTCTCAAGCTTCTAGTGTGCATTGCCAAGTTGAAACCAAAGACATCAGAACTCAAGGTAAGTATGTGTTGCATGCGTTTGGCCTATTAGAGGTCTACATTGGAAAGATTATGTGTTTTTATGATTTTTGATTAATCATAGACTCGTTGGGGTGTAATGCACAATACACCGACCTCAAGTCATTTGAGGATTGTTTGTGTGCTTTGTATTGATTGATTGATATGTTTATATGACTATTGTTAGGATTAGCTAGACTTTCTTGCATTAAGGATAGAATTGTATGTGACATGTTATGGAGATCATGCATCATGTTTTCTACGAATGACAACGAAAATGAATTTTCATGCATAAAGACTATGAATTATAATAAGTGAATCGTAGGGGGACGGCGGATTGGGTGTTAGGTTGCCCAAGGGGATCTTTGATGCCTACATTAATCCCCGCAAGATCTCTATTGATTCGATGAAGACATCTACGATAAAGGAGAGTAAAGATGCCCTCGGCAATGGCTATGGGTCCACGTTACCGTGAGCCCAATGGGGATCGACGGTAGGTTGTTATATCTCCTAATGATACACGTTATGTAAAGGAGAGTAAAGACGCCCTCGGCAATGGCTATGGTTCCATGTTACCGTGAGCCCAATGGGGATCGACGGTAGGTTGTTATATCTCCTAATGATACATGTTATGTAAACTCGAAGATCATGTTTTGTGGATGGTCGTCATATGGGGGGCGGATCCACACCACGAAAATGAAATAAGCTACATGGTTTTAAATCATATCATTCATTACATCATGCATGTTTTATTTGCACTACTTACTGAGCTTTAAGCTCATTAGTTAGACTTTGCAATGTAGGTGATGACTTGAATGTTGAAGAAATATCACATGAGGATTAAATATGAAAGAGGAGGAAAGTGTCTTCCGTGGAGCCTTGCCGTTGTTAAGCGAGATTTTGACCGGTGGAGTAAGCTCACTAAAAGACAAATGTTTTGAAGAGAACTTGTAAAAAGTTATTTTGAATTACAAATATGTATTGTTTGTAAAGTTTTATATTTTGAGAATATGACCTATGTTTAAGTACTTTAAAGTGTGATTTGAAATGTTAGCTTCCGCTATGTATGTACAAATTTATATGTATAAATTTGATAAAAGAATTTTCAACGAAAAGCTTTTAAAGGTTAAAAAAAAATGGGATGTTACAGCAGTAGAAGAAAAGATGATGGTTTGATTCGGTTTGAGAAGAGCAAAGACAGCCTGATATTCCTAAGAAGTTTAGTTGGTCTTTTGTTTTGAGTCTCGAATGAGCTACTAGCCAGAGAGTGAAAGAGTGCTTAGGAATAACACATTTGGACCAAACAAGAGGAGCCCATTTTCTTGGGGAGCCCGACGGTCTAATGGAGTGGTATAGATGGAATAGACCATGACCATTTGATTTTTCCTTCCAAGCATCAATCAAGGCCTTCACTTTGTCAATAGTGGAAAACTTTTCAAGGAGAGAAGAACGGGTATGGATGAGGCTTTTCATGAAGGGGGAGATACGGCAACCTGGGATCCAGCTCCAAAAATCTGAGCCTTTTAAATAAATATGATTTATCCATTTGGCTCATAATGATTCCTTGTTGGCTTGAATGTTCCAAATTGCTTTCGCATGAAAGGCTTTATTCCAAGAGTCAAGATCCCAAAGACCGAGACCGCCCTCCATGTTAGGCAGGCAGATAGTGGACTAGGCAATGACCGCTTTGCCCGAACCCCAAAGGAAATTCCTGCAAATTTGGATAGCTTTTAGCTTGATCGAGGCAGGGAGGTTCAAAATAGACATCCAGTAACATTCCACTCCTTGAAGAACCGATCTAGAAGCTCGAGGCGGCCAACATGAGATAGGGAAGAGGCATTACAACCAATGATATTGTCTGTGAGCTTCCTAATGAATGGGAGGAAATGGCTTGAATGCAGATTCCCAGCCGAGAGGGGGATACCTTGATATTTGAAGGGGAAGGAACCTTGCTTTAATCAAGAAGATTGTAGAATTTCAGTGAGGTCTTGGGGGCGGATACCAGCGGTAAAGATGTTAGATTTTTCCAGGTTCATCTTTAGCCCAGATATGCAATTTAGGAGAATTTTAACTGAAGTGGAATCACCTCTGGCTAGAAGCATAAGATCATCCGCATAAATCAAGTGAGTGATATCTAGGTGCAACACATAGGATGATAATTGAAATGAGAGTTGTGAGTTCTAGATTTTATTAATCTTGAGAGGTATTCAAGGCTTATGATGAAAAGATATGGGGATAAAGGGTCCCCCTTTCTAAGACTGTTGCCGCCCTTAAAAAACCCGAAAAGGCCACCATTAATGGAGATGGAGTAGGAGGTCGTGGAGAAGCATTCAGAGAGCCAGTTAACAAAGATGGGAGGGAAG